>JAHPZR010050108.1:0-10469 GCA_019787425.1 Platygyra sinensis | reverse complement strand
ACGTGAAAAGGAGAAAGAAAGGGACTACAGAGAGAAGGACCGTGACAAGGAAAGGGACAGAGATAGAGACAAGGACAAGGACCGGGACAAGGAGAGGGAGAAGGATAGGGAGCCTGAAAAAGCCAAGGAGAAGTCCAAGAAATCTCAGGATAAGGTGCTGACACGATCACCTTGATGATCAGTCCATAGTGCATGTTTCTCAATCTTTACGACAGGTCTTGCTCAAGAACTATTCGGAAAGAAAGAGGAATTGGTGATTATGAGAACGTAGAAAAGTAATCGTGATTGCGAGTATTAGCAATCGTTAACGAGAGCTGTGTTATTTCAAAGGCCGACATTTCAACTCTGAAATTTCAAAGCTCAAACATCCCCGGGGGGATAAGTACCAGTCATTGAAGCAGTCATCCAGATAGGATATTGCTGAGTGACACAATGTCTTCCCTGGCAACGAGCTAACGTCACTTTCCAGGAGTGGTCATGTTCCTAACTGGACAAATAAGGAACCCAACCGAACAGGACAAGGCGGTCTCCCGTAAACTGAACTTGTTTCCCTTAAAAAAAAAACAAACAAACAAAAAAGAGAAGACCTGGCAGACGGGGATCAGACTCGCTTCTGGTCAAATCGATTTTCAGTTTCTTCTTTTTCTAATTCAATTTTCATTGATGATGGATTCCAGTTCTTTTCGTCCTCTTAAATTGGATTAATATTGTTTGTAAGAAAATTGAAAGAAAAGTTATATATTTTGAAACAGATGGATTCATCAGGTTATTAATTTATTGATGACTTGTAATTTATTTTTGAATAAGCTGCCCGTTGTTTTAACCCAACGTGCTTGTAACAGTTTGTGGAATTAAAGCACTGTTTAATTTGTTTTGTGATTCCTCTGTTGGAAAGCTTGTTTTTTCTCTTTGTCGAGTCAGATGAGTCGTTATAGTTAACCTATCAGGTGTATCATTTTAAATAACTGGGGCAGCGTTTAAATTATTCAGTAGGTTGATTATTTAAGAGGGTTTATCATATAACGGAGACGCTTACACATTAGTGGCAATTCTCACGTGAATGTCCACAAGTTCTCGGTTTGAAAAGAAAACGACAATTGGGGGTAGTCAGATTCCGAGTGAAGTTCAATGGAAAAATAAGTTTTCCCTGGTGGTGATGAAAGATAGCTTGTCAAAGTTTACAAACTGAGGAATTACCTTTGTTCCCCATTAGCGTACCTGCTACCCTCGTATATCTTAGTGACGTCATACCTGTCAATCACCTTACCGTTATCTGGTAACAATATAAGATTTGTATGTAGCCCAGCTTTACTGTGTCGTGCGGAAACACTAACACTACTCAGTGATGTAGTAATGTACTCAACTTGAAAAGAGCTGTTATCCACACCAGGCCTTACAGTTTGGTTAAAAAAGTTCGTGCTGACATGTGAAAGCCACATGGATCCTCTCAAAACTGATATGTCACAATTGGTACACAAAGTAAAAAACGTTTTAACACTTGAAACAGTTTGCTCAACTTGTTAGGTAAGTGAAAAAGAAGGGTTGGTGGACTGACGGCCCGTTTGCTGTTTTTTCTTCCAGACCGGATGGGACACCACCTCGAGTGAGAGTGAAAGTGAATTGGAAAGCAGACGAAGAGCCCTGCTGAAGCAACTTGGCGCTGCGGGAGAAGATCACTAATTATACCAACTTTCCAACGCGAATTTATCTTTCGTTCCGCCTTGTTTAAAGCAGTTTCAGACAACCTCCTTGATGACTGGCATTTTTCTTACGTAACTCTAATTAGTTCCCTATTCTTTGATCAATGTGTACATAGCTGGTGATAGGTTGTTTCTTTACTGCACATTGGATCTCGCTTCTTTAAGTAACGCGTTTCAAATGTTCACGTGATATCCTGAAATGCCTTATATGGAGTGTCATTTTTCTGTGCCAATCACGGAAGGTGCGTTTGAGAAACTGTTAAGCAGGAGCTAAGTTAGAAGTAACACGGCCCATTCGACAACTTACGGATTTTACAATGAGTAGAATACAAATGTCTGCACGTCAGACTTGACCAACGGGCAAACAAAACATGTTTTTCTAGAATAGACTTTGAAGACTACACAGTTACGTTGTGGTCTCAATGGGGCGCTCAACCTGTCCTTCATTTTGAACAGAAGTGCTATCCGAGTGCAAAAAACCTTCGAACTGCCCTATTAGAAATGCCATAGGCCAAGCGCAATGTAAGATGTGACGTCATCTCGCCATTATGACGCTGCTGACGTCATGTTACTAAGCCAGCCTCTCAGTGACGAACAGATGTCTGAAGACCGGCGACATAACAACCAAAGTAGTTCTTTGCCCTCGCCCTAACACGCTGGCGGTTTTCTTTGTAAAGTAGGCATTCATGAAAAAGGTGATCACTCTGTTTACCCGTCGAGGGGAAATCTAGAATGTGTGGAAATACGTTGCTACAAATATGTCGTGTGTGCAAACTGAGAGTACATTTTTCAGTGTTCGTAGTGTTGCTGTTATGACCTTAAGACGCTTGTGTGATTGCGCAAATCATTCGTAGTTTATTAAACGATTTCAAAACTAGTATACCCAGGATTTTTTGAGATGGCTTGAAATTCCAACTTTTTCCATCACTCTGTCACAAGGTGTACTCATCAGGGAAGCGTATCACAAACGCGTACTGTAAATTTTCCACAGTCCGTGAAAGAAAAACACGCGGTTGGCACAAGCATTGTTATGATTTAAGCTATACCTTCTAGTACCTCTCACTGCAATGGATAGTAGGTAGTTAAGAAACCACGATGGCGACGCCGAGAACAACGTTGATTGAAAAATGAATTTCTTTTTTACTTACGATTCTCACGTTACTCTGAAGTCCATTTCGTTTGTTTCTCTTTGTCAAAAATATCTCGAAATTGAATATGGAACACACTGTTAACTTGGGATGGGCGTTTAAAATGTTAGCTGTCGTGGTTCACGTTCTCCAGACAACGTCGGGTGTGGTCATTTCACGTTGTTCTGCCGAGGATAGCTAAGAAATGTACCAAGGACTATAACGCACGTGCACAGCCATTGTACACCTCATTCCTACTTTTGTTTTGCAACTTTCCCCTACCCGTTGCTGTTTTGGGTTTCTTAAACTTCCTGGCGTTATCCTTTTTTGTGAACGTTAGAATATTTAGGCCTTTGGCTAAAAGAAAGTTCTTGTGAGGTACACAAAAGGCAAAAAGATGCATTTAAATAATAAATGATTTTTTTGCCGCCTTTTTGTTACGGAAACCTGTATTAGAAATTAGCATCCTGTACGGGTGTTTGACTGGTTGATTTGTCCCAGAGGGAGGAAGGTAAGTCGTCATTGGTGGTGGGAGTGGTGACAGTTTGTCCATATGGGAGGGGTATAAGGAAATGTAAATGAGCTGTCTCGAAATCATAGTGATGCTACTAGACAGGAGAGTTGTTTTAGAGGCAACTCCGGTTCGGCTCGAAAAGGAAGGCTTTGGTTACTGTGATTCAAGGTAAAAGCCAGTCTGCACTAAGCTGACAAAATTTGTTCAACTCTCTCAAAAGTCACGAGAAATCTTGTCTTCACCAAATTTTTAGCGAAGCTCCGGCGGCCCGAAGGGTCACCAAGCGGAACCTCACAGGAAAGAAAAGGAAACCCATGAATGGATTTTCTCATGGTTATCATGGCTAGCGGTATTGCTCTTGGGCGCGTACACATGCTGACGACGGCGGCGAAGTTGCCTATGACAACAGCCATAATCCTGCAACTTGTACCCTGGGTGCCAGAAGTTTTTCTTGCGCGGTTTCCGGTGTCGGTCATGTCTCTATTATGCTACATGCAGCTAAAGACAGGAATTGCACCCTACCAAAGAGCCAAGCATTTCCAAGTCAGCGCTAACTTAAGCTGACCGAAACGCTATTCGGGCTAACCAGAGTGCTGTTTAGGCTACCCTGACTAATTTTATATTCAGGCTAACCGTGTAGAACAAGATAATTTGGTTTTATCAACTGAGTTGATAATGTGAATTGGCCACCGTAAAGAGATTCGAAAGTTGACGTTTCGAGCGTTAGCCCTTCGTCGGAGCGAATCGGAAACGTCAGCTTTCGAATCTCTTTGCGGTGGCCAATTCACATTATCAACTCAGGTGATAAATTCAAATTATCTTGTAATACTCCCACTGACGCAGCACCACAGTTTCTTTGGAAACTTACCCCTTTTAACCGTAGAACATTATGGTGTGGTGGGATTAGCCTCAAATTTCCAGCTGATAGGTTGACAGAGACATGCAACCTTGCTTCATAGGGTTTACAGCGTCCTTCAATTGATGTTACGGTCCGTTACGGTCAATTGACACTTGTCAAAACAAAGTATATCACGTGACCACATTGCGGCCTCAAGTTTGGAGCTCATCGGGGACACTTGTTTTTTGACGTTTACCGCTGCTGGTTTTCGATCGGATCGCGGGCTCATGTCAGGTTAACTTGTAAACAGCGCCGAAAGCCGTTCAACGCTAACCCAGGATTAAAAGTTCACCGAATAATGCAATGTTTTTCATCTCCTTTGTTTTGTGTACTCCGAGATTCTTCAAACTTGACAATATACAAGTAACCAGTCCGGGATCGTTATCATTTTTGATAACCTCACCAAAACAAACCATAAACCAATCGTTGCACAGGATTTCGTTCACGTGACGTTATTTGGTAGCAACAGTGTATAATTCAATATGCCGGTCGACGAGGCGCTGCGATGAAAGTGGCTACTCACAACATCACAATGCAGCGTCATTGAATTAAATTTAGGTTTGCTTCATAATAGGTTATGGGATTATGGAATAAAAACAGAAATGTATGGAAGAAAACTGTCTTCGTCCAAAGTTACTGCGAATTTAATTTCCACACCGTGTGGTATTTGTTCCGCGAGTAAAATGACACAGCGAAGGAAGACAACAAATATTCTGTTCACAAAAGCGTTGTTTATTGACACTAATATGATAATAGCTTCCATTTTCCCTCAGGCTTCATTTTCTTGGTAGCGGGCGAAGCTGCTTGTTCAACAGTCTGTAGTAAATACAAACGAAAAAGTAACAGTAAATACATCTTGAAGAGCTGTAACTTAATTTCGTTTAGTTTGCGTGATAACAAACAGTATAAGTTTAATTCAACAGCCAGGCTCGGCGTAGTAACACGTAAAATGCAAGTAGCCAACATGTTCACGGAATATTTGTTCTTCCAGAGCTAACATTTAGAGAGCTTAAAACATATCTGGCAATACAAACGAGCCGAGAGAGAAGAAATCTGGCAAAAAACAGAGGTGTCAAACTCTACAAATTTCACGCTGATTGCAGCGGAAGCCAACCTGACGTATGACCTATGTCCTTCCAAAACCACAGGATTTTTGCTTGGCGAAATATTCAAAGATCCCCAGATCGTACCATACAAAAGGGGCAGATCCTTAGAGATATACTAGTTCGAGCAAAACTTCCTAAAGCGGCTATTACACGCGGATAGGAGTTGCGTAGGCCTGTTAACCCATTGTTGTCACTCGCTGAATCCAACGATAAGCTTCATTATATTAATGACTGGTGTGTCAGAAAGCTGACCTAGTTTGGCCGGCATTTCTTGAAAATATCTCCGGACCACGAACGTGTGGACATTGAATCTTGGACTCAAAAATATAGGCGACTTACCTTTTAATGCATTTGCCGATTGACCGTCTCAGGCGATAAAAATACCTCGCGTACGTCAGGCAAACATTAGACTGGCGGGGATGAATAAAATCGCTGTCCTCTTCAATGTGGATATCATGTCGTTCGAATTCAAGCTTGAATTTTTCTTGAGGTCTTGCAGAAGTCCTTTTTGAATCGAAGACGCAGTCTTGCCACAAAATCGACATAAATTTGCTGTTTTGATTCTATGGGTACCAGCTTCCGCCATCTCAATACCTAGGAACACATCAATTACAGATGTAGATATGGCCGCCGTTACGAACAGCACATCGCAAATCAAAACAACCCCGTGCACTTTTTTCACAGATCGTGCACAACACTAAAAACAGATTAAATCCCAAGTATATGGCGTGAAGATTAACGACATATTTTTTGTGATTGTCGCAAAAATCTGCAAGCAACTTAAATCTAATGACAAAATGAAAAACATACCTGATCTGTATGCAAAATTGCAAGCGCTGTTTCACTTTACGAGTAGCATTTTACATCGTTTACGCTGGTCTTCAGCCGCCATCTTCAAAACACGCGAGGCTCTTCCTTTCTTGGTATTTATCGAATAGAGTTATGGGTAAAACACCCGAGCATAATCGAACAAATAACGAGCAAAGCGAAGTGAATACGGAAATTCCCAATTTTTGAAATGGCCGCCATTATATGACGTCACATGGTTATCAAAAATGATAACGATCCCGGACTGGTAACCTCGCCGCAAAGTTACAAAACTCAAATCAACCTTCTCTCTTATCCTGGGTTTGCTCAGTTAAGGACGTTCGCGCGAAAATTTTCCAGTCGATAGGTTTTTTCTTAAATTTTACTGCAGTCATATAATGAGTTACTTGTAACAGACATGCAGAAAAATGGGGGTCACCGACTTCGTTTCAAAGATAAAGCGTGTGGAAAACTACCCTGATCACTTGAAAAATTGGCGCACGTAATTAGGCCGCATGGTCTACAGGGGTTTATAGTTAAAAATATCGAAGGTGAGTCCAAGGAGGCAAATTAACGATCTTAGTCATAGTTGGTAGAACTGGATCTGTTGCGTAAATAATTTGTAATGTTGCCAACGGTAGAAGAAAGTAGAAGAAATGATCCATCTAAAAATAGTCGAAATAGGAGTCACCGAACGTCCAAGATCATTAAACCAAGCAAAGCTATAGCAATGACCATCTGCCTATCATTGTTGATTTGATCACTTAGCTCGCACTGAGGCGTGTGAATTTTGGTGCACAGTAAAGATGCGCAGAAACAAATAGCGCGAATGTCCTTAATCGGGCTCTGAACAATTAGGCCCAGGACTTCCGCTTTTAGGCTTGGCTGAATCTATATATTAAATTATATGCTAACCGCGAATGGAAATGTGGACTTTCGATCTTTTTTCACGACTAAAGTAATTTTTGATATATCGAAACTCCATTGTTGATCTTATGGAAGAATTAGACCTTGTTGACATATATCGTAAGCTTCATCCGAACACCAGAGCCTTTACGTACGAATCGAAAAGTTTAAAACTTAAATCTAGAATCGACTACTTTCTTGTCTCCAGTACAATAGCCGTAAATGCAAAAAGGGCCGAGATTCGACCATCTATCGCACCATAGTTAATAGAGGGGAATGGTTATGAAACTCGACAAAGTTCTTTGTTTTAGGTTTTTGTTCGCTTTTTTGGCTATGACGGTGCACAAAATACAATAGTTGTTTACTCCGTTCTGAGAAACTAGCCAATAGAAACGTGTTGGTTACATAATTCATGCATAGTGTATGAGGGCAAAACAAAAGATTGTGCACTGTCGTGGACCTTCCAACATAAATCTCGCCATCTTTGTTTACCCCTTTGATGTTTGCCGGGCTTCATAACCAGTCCCCTATATTAACTATGATCGCACCTGATCACAAAGCAATTTTCTTGTCTTTTGAAATCCAAGGGGGATTTAAGAGAGGCCCAGGATCGTGAAAATTCAATAATCAACTATTAGAAGACCAAAACTACATAAATCTTATTAACTCATTTTACCCAAAAATTCTAGATAAATACAAAGAGGTTACAAGTAAAAAGCTTCTTTGGGAAATGATTAAAATGGAAATTCGCTCTAAAACCATTCAATACTCTAAAACTAAAAGATTAAAGTTAAAAAGAAAAGAAATTGAACTGCAGGAACAAATCCAAAAGCTTGATCAGCAGATATGTGACAATCATTATTTCAACCAAAACTTATTGAATAACTACGAACTAGCTAAGAAAGAATTAAAAGATCTGTACGATTCAAAAGGAAAAGAGGCTATGTTTAGATCCAAAGAAAGATGGTCTGAGCAAGGAGAGAAGCCAACAAAGTATTTCTTCAACTTGGAGAAAAGGAATTATGATAGAAAGATAGTTAAGGAGCTTAAGGATGAGAATGATCAAATATTAACAAGAGAATTGAAGACCACTTCTCGAAAATACTTAACTCTAAAATTGCTGACAATGAAAATGTGCAAAGAATTAACTTTAACCAGTTTGCAAAAGACGTAGTGATACCAAGGTTAACTAACGAAGAACAAATTGAGATGGAAAAGGATCTAACAATGGAGGAAATTAAAGAAGTTATAAAACTCTTTCAGAGAAACAAAACGCCGGGGGACGACGGCTTCTCCGTCGAATTTTATGAAGCCTTTTTAGACCTGCTTGGAGGAAATCTTCTGCAGTGCTACAATGAAGCCTTCTACGAAAACCAACTCTCAATCACACAAAGAAGAGGAGTCATTTCCCTCATACCAAAAAGTGACGAAAACTTGAATGAAATAACATGCTGGCGCCCAATAACTCTTCTTAATGTCGACTATAAAATTCTCGCTAAGATAATAGCTAGACGTATCGAACCATCACTCCCGTCTCTAATTCATTTCGATCAAACAGGCTTTATAAAAGGAAGGTATATCGGACAGAACATTCGCCTTTTAGATGACCTAATGAACTTTACCGATGTCAACAAAATCCCTGGAATTCTTCTTTTTATAGACTTCGAAAAAGCCTTTGATACTTTAGAATGGAGCTTCCTCCATCGAGCCCTAGAAATTTTTAACTTTGGGCCTAAGATTAGAAAATGGGTCTCGATTCTCTACAATGATATCGAAAGTGGAGTGATGAACGGCGGGTACATGAGAAATTATTTTAAGGTCTCTAGAGGTGTGCGGCAAGGATGTCCGTTAAGTCCTTTTTTATTTGTGCTTGCAGTGGAAATTCTGGCACTAAAACTCCGTCATGATCCCGACTGTAAGGGTATCATACTACCTAACTCGCGTGAAGCAAGATTGACACAATTTGCAGATGATACAACTGTGATTTCAAGCTCCGTAGCATCTCTCAAGGCATCACTTCAGATAATCAGTAGCTTTGGTTTATTATCGGGCCTCAACCTGAACAAAACCAAAACAAAAATAATGTGGATCGGTTCCCAAGAAGGTAATAAGGACAAAATCATGGGTTTCAAATGTATAAAAGAACCGATTAAGGCTCTTGGCGGGTTCTTATCGTATGATGGAGACAAAAACAATGAAGAAAATTTCTTCAATAAAATTCGTAAAATGAAGACGAAACTGCACATTTGGCAAACGCGCGATCTCTCACTGTACGGTCGTTCAATGCTGGCGAAGACAGTAGGCGTCTCTCAATTGATTTATGCAGCATCAATGTTAACCGTCCCTGAACCTGTGATCCAGAAAACGCAAGCTGAACTTTTCGCTTTTCTGTGGAGGAACAAAAAGGATAAAATAAAGAGACAGATTATTTATCAACCAACATCTGACGGAGGCTTAAATTTTATAAACTTCCGAACAATGGTCAAATCGTTACGGTTGAGTTGGATTGGCAGACTTCTAGATGGCACAGACGCCAACTGGAAGGCTATCCCTGATTTTTTTTTCAGCAAACATGGCGGTCTAGCTTTTTTATTAAAGTGCAACTACGATATTGATTTATTTCAAGCAAACTTCCCCCTATTTTATCGCGAACTACTAAGGATATTTTCAAGAATTGAGCAGTGCATACGGAGGAGAACCAAGAAAGAAATTTATTCTATGGAACAACAAGGATATAACAATTGATAAAAAAACACTGTTTTGGAAAACGTGGTTCGACCATGGAATTTATTATGTGCAAGACCTCCTAAGTGAAGACGGAAAATTTTTATCTCTTGACGAATTCAATGGAAAATATGGCTTGAAAGCTAATTTCCTGCAATATTTTCAAATTACCGCTGCCATACCAAGTTCACTGAAGAAAGCTGCACTGCTAACCCCAATCTCTAGTGAATTCCTTTTCTCAACTCCCGATCTGCTCTGCTTATCCGAAGAGACTACCCTATCATTGTCTAAAATGCGCTGTAAACACTATTATAAACTATTTAATGAACACTCAGTGTCGGAACCTACCGGAATAAAAAAATGGAAAGAACAATTCCCAAACAGTCTTCTTGACTGGAGACGCAATTTCACCAAGATATATCAGATTACTAAAGACAACAAGCTTAGGCAATTTTTATTTAAAATATTACACAGGATAATCATTACGAAAAAGGAACTTAAAAAATTTAATATTGCAACCGACGACCATTGCAATTTCTGTTCCAAGACAGATTCTATAATGCATACATTTCTAGAGTGTGATGTCTCTATTTCATTATTTTCAAACACCATAAAGTGGTTTAACGTTATACATAAATTAAATGTGAGTCCTTCTGTTGAACAGATTTTGTTCAACTCGACTGATGA
>JAHPZR010050104.1:0-21078 GCA_019787425.1 Platygyra sinensis | reverse complement strand
GTTAATTTTACGATAACTGCAGAAATTCCCGCGCACTCATTGGCTAATTTTTATTGTCAATAAGCGGACCGAAACATGAATTTATAATTTATGCGATGCGTCAACGAACGAGCGCGGACAATTTGACAGTTTTTATCGTAAAAAAACAAATTGCCGTAATGTCAGTTTTTCAAGCGTCTGTCCTGTTATTGACAATGAATTTCGTCATAACATTGTCAAAGTAGTCTGTAGTCCACAGCTACTTAGACAATGATATGACGAAATTCATGATCAATAGCAGGACAGACGCATGAAAAACTGACGTCAATTTGTTAAATATGTCATGCAGGATGAAAACGCTAGAACTGTATTAATACCTCCCCCCCCCCCCCCCCCCCCACCTCTAAAATATAGAAAACTAAAATAAAACAATAATAAAATCGCCAACAAATTACGCGCACGCTTACTATAATATTATTTGTAGAGCATATCATGGAATAAAGTTTTCAATGATATATAAACTCAGGATATACCTACAAATATAGAAGCGTGCGAGTAATTATTTTCTCGTTGGCTATCTATCATATCATATCCAACGCATGCTCATGGAATAATTGTTATTTGTTACAAATCGATCATTGACAGTCACGGAATATGAACCTTATTTATACCATTCTCTGCAAATATGACAAGCGTACGCGTGATCTCTTTGACCTCTTTGGGCGCTCGACTAAGTCAACTAAATCTGTTCAATTCAAATGAAATTTGAAATCGAGAAATCAAACAGTCTCTCTTTCTCTCAATAGGGCTTTTTGTAACAGACTAGTTTTACACGTCTCATTCTTACCTAGATGCCCTTGCCGTTAGAAGACCCAGTTTTCATCTTACAAATCAAAAAAGACCGTTCAAACAATGTCCTCTGGTGAATTGCTTTAGACTTGCGTCAAATATGTCGCACAGTGATATGAACTGCCCAGTTTTGAAAAATTAGAATTTTGCTGACGTCACAGGTAGATAGACAAAAACAAAAGAAATCACAACCCGATTGACGTAAGAATGTTTATTCATTTGTCAGTTTCCGTGGCATAAACGTTATGTGACAATTTGAAATATCCAGTATATATCGAATTTGGCATATTTATTACCAAACATATGATGTGTATAGCCATACCTACGAACGACAATGACCTCAGTTAGACATCTTCACCATACTGATGAAGATTATCTCCTATTTATTGTTTGTACAGTAAACCACAACTTACGTATCTATTTTAGGTATAACGAGGTCTGTATTCCGGGATACCGATTCAACCGTGGAGGCAAAAATCAGGAACAGGTCATTTCACGCAAGTTGTGTGGAAAGAAAGCACGATTCTTGGCATTGGACGAGCCGAATCAGAAGAAAATGGCATGAAGTGTGCATATATCGTCGGAAGATATAAGCCAGCAGGCAATTTTAGGGGAGAGTATCAACAAAATGTACCAAAAGGCAGCTTTGACGCTAACAGTTACTGCGCCACGATTAAAAGCAACGTATTTGACCAACAAAACGATTTCCAACAAGTTATCATTGGCAAGTCAACAGTGGATTCTCCGGTTCAGAAAACTGGATCTGCTGAGTTTCGATATCCAAGGAAGTTGAACTGAAGACGATGCGATATGCCCACAAGAGTAACTGATTACGTTTTTGTGGACGAAAATTGCTGTGACCAACAAATCTGTAACTTGTCAGAATTAAAATGCAAAACAAAACGAGTGGTGGCATTACCTGTCTATTCAGTACGTATCCCTAAAGGGTTATACAACACCTACAGCTAGAGTGAACACGAAATGATGTGGTAATGACGTAGACGTTATTACTGAAATACCACTTATTAACCAAAAAAGAGGTCATTACAGGGAAATCTCAGGCCAAGGCTTTGATGTATTTGACCGAGCGATAGCGAGGTCAATAAATCAAGGCCGAGTCCTGAGATTCCCCTGTAATGACCGAACGGACGAGGTTAATAAGTTATTTATTATATGGCCTTTTTAGCACTATTCTTAATTAGTAGAATTCTACTAGTATACTAATGCAAATGCTGCAATCTGATTGGCTGAGCTACTCGTATACTATCAGCCATTTAATAGAGTACTGTGGCTGCCGGTCGTCCACGAAATGCGATGTTTTTATAGTTTTTCAGAAGTTTTGGAAGGAATTTTAGATGTAAACGGGTAATTAAACTCCTGAGAAGACTAAAAGAAGCACATTTACGGTTTTCTTGACTTAAAAAACTTTAAAATATTGAAAAAGCGGGTACGCGCGTAAACAACTGCAAATTTACCGAGGACAGTTCGATCCGTGCAACTTTGTTTAAAAGTAAAGTTCAATAATGCGTGGGAAAATCATTGGAAACCGTTTTTTGAGTTAATTTCAGTTAGAATTCTACTAAGAACAATTAGATTATTCGCTCTCGATTTCTATGAGGCGATTCGGCCTCATCAACTACCACCTCATAGAAATCTCGAGCTCATAATCTAATTGTTAAAAGGAATACAATAAAAACACCGGAAGTAATTGTCCACATCCGCTTGAGCGCGCAAGAGGTCATTCGAGGTCGTGTTCACTGAGCCAAAACGAACCTGGCGATGCGATCTTTCAGTTATTGAAGATATAGTTGTACTTTGTCCATACTTTTCGTTGTATTTGTTGTTGTCGCGCTCGTAGCTTTTACTCACAACTCAAAATTTAAGGTGGCTCTGAACCCCCTTCGCAGAATTTTTTAAACTTTGCAAAACGTTGCATCTTGTCATGCTTATTACAATTCGATAATAAAAAATGGGGGTCACCGCGCTCGTTTTTGGGTTATAAGCGCTTAAAGCTAAAACTAAGGGTGTTTTTAGCAGGTCATATTCTTGCTATGGAAACCTATTGTGCCACAGAATTAACAGCAACTTGTTACCCCGATGATTGGGCAGTTTGTTGATACCATGATCTTGGCGTCAACCGGTATAGAATGGTTATAATGACCCATCAAACTGTAAGTCTTAAAAAGTTCTTGAAACTGTAACCAGCCACCCTAATACTAGGGGTATCACAGGGAGCCCTCACATCCGTTTAGAATATGAATAAAAGATCAAATTAGCGTTATTGCGCGTTTTGTGTTTTGTGGCCGCCATTTTGAATTTTTAATATGCGCGCAGTCTGCTAGTGCGAGGTCTGGAACCAAGATAAGGGAAGTCTGGGACTCGCAAATTTCTCGGAGGATCCGATCACTCACCGAAAATAATAAAGTGACAAGGGATGAAACTTCTCACTTTTTTCGTCGCATGTCTCTGCCAGTTGGGGGGAACGGAAGTGAGATGTGAAGAAGAGACCGGAAGTCAAAATGCGGATTTCTTGACGTGCATACACAGGGCATACACAGCGTCGCAATAAGGTGGACCAATGGTTTCCTTTTGATTATAAATCATTTATTAAAAAGAACATCTCGCAGTCCGAAGACTGAATTACGTGTATAATGTACAAGAACAAGATTTATAATTAAAATAGTTAAAAAGAACAATAATAATACAAGTATACAAATCAAATAAAATCATATCACTTTCTTGGGATAATCTTGTATCAAGAAAATATACATACATAAATTGATGTTGCAAATGTTTTGAAAAATTATTCAGCTGTGGAATATGTAGGAATCAACATTGAGTCAACAGCCGTGCTTGTTACATAAACCGTTTTGGTCTTACACTCAGAAATGTGCTAAGAAAGGACTTCCCACTACCAACGACAGTAGAAGCCAGTCTCTTTTTCTACCGGCGGCCCAGCAACTAAAGGTATTGTGGCCAGCCAAACGACATCCAGCACTTTCTTTTGACAGTGAGTCAAACCGCTAGAGGCAAATGAACGGCGACATAATAGCAAAATCTTCTCCTACAATTAATACCTGCCTCATGTTGTCAGGAGAAAGAAATTTCTTAACATAACAGCCGTGAAATTCCTGAATTTTTCCAAATGAAAAGTTCTTGAACTCTTCCCGCCACTGTGGCGTCATCAATCGGATATGGCCTTGGCCTTGGCCTTGACCTTGACCTTGGCCTTGGCCTTGGCCTTGTGGTAGCATTCTATTTCCGGAATACAATCACCACACTTCCGGTATTAAAACTGACCAATCTCAACATTCGACACTATCACTTCCGTTTCGAATCTGTCAATCAACTTGTAGTATTTCTGACTTCCGTGGCCCCCAACTGGCAGAGACATAACGCGAAAGCGGGTAGTTTAAAACAACGCCAAAATATCGCATACCTTCTGGGTGTTTGGGCTAAATGAGATTAGATATATTTAGCCTAATCCTTCTTCTTCTCACAGAGCAATTTTGGGAAATTTAGATGTAAAGTTCCCCTCGAAGTAATGCGAAATTCGAAACGCTGTGATTTAAGTTTCATCCCTTGTCACTTTATTAGATCTCCGAGCAGGCTCCGAGCGATTTCCGTAATCTCGGTTCCACACTTCGCACTAGCAGACCGCGCAATTTACCGCGCGCGGGTATGGCGGCCACAAAACACACAACACGCGTGATAAAGGTAGTTTGATCTTTTACGATATTCTACAGTGATAATAAGAAGTGACAGCCGTGCGCGACTCCCATTCACGTGTAATAGCCAGTTAGAGTTTAGCTCGCACGAGTATATCCTTTAAGGATCTGCCCCTTCTGTACGAGACAATGGGGGGGATCTTTGAATATTCTTCTAAGCAATGGCTGTTGTTGAATTAAATGCCAGTTCTGCATAAGTATATGCTTAAGGTTAGGCACTGATGAGCGATATTGCGTGACAAAAGGCAAGATTCGCGTGTTAGGTTTCTGTTTCTGTTGTAGGACGTGCTTTCTCTCCTCAAATGTAATTTCTGCGAGAGTGTTTGAAACAAGAGTTTCAGGGTACCCTCTTTCCATAAGATTTGTTTTAAATCTTTTTATAGCAGTTTTTAAATGCTGATTTGGAGGAGTTAGTGCGGAGAAGTCTAAGTGCTTCGCCTTTAATAAAGCCCTTCTTGACCCCTGGTGGGTGGCAGCTTGAGAAATGTGTGTACTAGCACTGAAATGTTTCAGTAGCTTTGAAATGAGTTTTAATGTCTAGTCTAGACTCTTTTGCAAATCTTTCGCCTTTGTAAACTTTTGTGTCGAGGAACATGGTTTCCGTGTCGGATTGCGTGACTTCGTCTTGTTTATATTCCAGATAGAGAATATATCGTCAATGTACCTTTTCCAGGCTAGTGGTTTTTCAGCGCTTCGTTCTAGAATTTGTGATTCTACCTTTCCCATAAAGATATTGGCAAAAGAGACTGCCATTTTAGTACCCATGGCTGTTCCATGCGTTTGGAGGTAGTTTTTTTCCAGTGAACTGGAATGAGTTTTCTTGTAGAATAAGTTCAAGCGCTCTCTTGAGATATTGTGTTGGGATGGGGGATTCTCCTTCATAGAAAGATTCGTATGCATGGCATACTGTTTCTATCCCCTCCTCTTGAGGTCTATTTGTGTATAGACTTGTAACGTCCATTGAAACAAGGATAGCGTTATAAGGAACTCTCGTTCTTTCTATGAAATTGATGAAGTCCGTAGAGTCTTTGAGATATGACTCTTGTTCTTGTGCTATGGGTTGAAGCAGTTTGTCCACAAATGCAGACGACCTGTCAGTCGGACCATCGCATCCAGAAATTATTGGTCTTCCAACCGGGGTTGGTTTGTGAATTTTTGTAAGCGTGTATAAACACTGGCGTGCGAGGCGGGTTAGGTGTTTGACTGAACCATTTGTTGGTCATGTTATCAATATAGTTGTGTTCGTAGAGTTCTTTAAACTAATTGTTGAACTCTAAGCGATGTTTCTACAACCATAGGACGTTCAAGGGGTTTGTAGTGTACAGGGTTGTCTAACTGGATTTGTCCTTCGCTGATTTTATCTACAGTGTTCAAAACAACCGTTCGTGTGCCCTTGTCTGCTTTTTTAAGATTGATGTTGGGATTTTCACACGGCAAACTAAAGTTGGCAAACTCGTGTTGGGAAACTCAAGTTGATGTGTTTGAACTGCACGAAAACAGTCGGCAAACACGTTGGCAAACTGATGGCGACAAATAGAACTTGCCTCTATTCTCGCCAACTATTTCACCAACTTTTTTGTGTTGGTAAACTCGTGTCTGACGTGTGAACGGTTGGTATACATGCGTTGGTGATTCCCAACCAATCAAAACGAGCTCTACTCACGTGATTTATTTGCGTCAGTGGCACTTCACAAAACGGAGGACGCGAGTCAACACTTTTTAAATTTATCGAAGAGGTTCACAATTGTCCGGCTATTAGGGACGTTTCATCTATATCCTACAAAGATACTAAAAACAATCAAAACAAAATGGAGGAGCTAGCGAACAAACTGGGTTTCGTTGAAACCTTTCTAATTCTCCACCGTTTTCGGTTTCTTCTCTTCTTTTCCTCTTTTTCACTGTTCTACGGGAGTGCTACTGCACTAAATAAGTCGGCCATGTTGCAAATTACCGTGTCTGTTATTTGACGCGAGTTTGACGTGCGAAGGAACGAGTTTGCCAACTTTTTGAAGTTTCATGTTCCAACACGAGTTTGCCAACTTAAGGAGGGGGGTGAATAGGTCTACAGATCGGCGGATTTGGAAAATATTTTAGCCCGGATTCTGGATTCAGAGCTAAATTTTAATGGATCTGTGGATCCTATGATCACAGCGGATCGCGGTTTTATCCCGTTTTTTGGGCCCGGATTTTGGATTTTGGTTGTTAGGAGGGCCGCATCGTGGATCTAAACGTTTCCCCAGAAATTTCATTTTCTCTCGTTTATGTGCCGGATGTCATGCAGTGGAGAAAATGACTAGAAATAGTAAGGCACTTGAGCTTGACGTTGCCATACGCTTGCTCTTTTTTCTTGTATCTGCAAGATTTTGTTTAGATTCAGACGTTCGTTACTTAAATATTTCGTTGATAGTCATCCAGTCAACGCTAAAACACAATATCGCTCAATACAAGGCAACTCCAACAACTAAAGTCGCTTTGTATCTCGCCTATCATCTAACGCGGCAAACAATTTGCGGATTCGGATTTAGTTGATTTTTTGAGCGGATCGGCGGATTTAGATACCCCTATTCACCCCCTCCTTAAGTTTGCCGTGTAAAGGCCGCAAGGATGACGGTGAGGAAGAGAATGTGTATGACAATGATTACGTTTCAGGAGTCTCTGACATTTTGTTTCTGATCTATTTCAAAGATTTGTATGCTTTCATTATTCCCCTGGCTAAAATAGAGATTGAGGGTCATGACCTCATCCCCTTTGGCGAGAATGGTTCCCACCATAACTTTAATAATCATTCCAATTTCTGAGCTTTGAGCGAAACGTGAGCTTGAGAAAACCACAAACCGGATCCTTTCAGAAGTAGACAAAAAAAAATTTACATTTTTGAGTGAAGGCTTGAAAACAACAACGTTTCAGCGTGTTAAATATTTTACATTTTCGACAGCATTGGTCTACTCCAAAAACTGTCATCCGTACAAAACGTTGTTTTTAAATGCGTCAGAAAAGAACAGGTCGATTTCAAACTTGAGCCAATAACGTTTTTTCCTCTAAACAAAAGGTCGGCTTTTAGACATTAACCCGCACACCTGCTCTGTCCTTCATTCGCCGCAAGAGGTAGAAACGCCTTTTCTTAGTGTCTATCTCCTGTTACAGGACAATCTGGTAGGTGACTTGAGAAACGTTTTTTTTTTTTACTCAGAAAAGCTTATGATTGTTGCCAAAAGCTCACTCTTAATGGAAACCTCTCTAAATGAATGACATCGACAATTTTTTTTTTATACCGTGGTCTATTTTATTAGGTGGAAAGTACTCACGACTTTACGTGTGCACCCTTCATATCGCGTACAAAATCAAGGGATAATTAACTCCCAAGCCGGCGAAATATTATTTTCTTTACAAAAAAAAAAACAGAAACAGAAACTATTTGGAACGTATGAGTGAAACAGTAACCTTTTATAAAGGCTTATGTAAAGAATTCAAAATCTTAATGGGCCCTTGGCAGTTTACGATCACATGGTACAAAAACCGCCATGCTGGAGAGCAAACTGCCCACTGGGACAACCAAAACAAAAGAATATTAAGTAAAGTTGCTTTGTTTTGGTTGTCCCAGTGGGCAGCTTGCTCTCCAGCATGGCGGTTTTTGTACCATGTGATCGTAAACTACAAAGGGCCCATTGTGAAAATGTCGACAGAAAATATATTTTGCTACTATTAAAACCCCCCAGTAATAATGTTGAGTTACAGAAAATAATTGCAAAGCATATACATGATTGCTATGAAATAAGACAAAAAACATAGTTAAACCTTAAGGTTTAAAAAATTGTCATATTGTAAATTTATTTGGAGGATTGTCGATGTACAATGTATGAGACACCAAATAAATTAAGTATGTCTGTATGTATACGTATGTATTTGAATATCCCTCTTTATTACGTATTGCATCGGACAGCAACAATCAAGCGATGTTACTTTTCTTAAAACTGAAGTGGTGTTGGTTGTAACAATGACTGCATTGACATTATGTTTATACTAACCCATAGTACCAATAGTGATTTATTCCCATTTGGTTTGGAGCATAATTATGGGAATTTCTCTTTTACGCAAACTGGTCAATTTCACTGAGAAAACCACCTTATTGCATACATGGTTTGTTTTCTTCAGTTCTGCGCCAGAAATATGCGGATTTCATATCTTATCTTGCTGACCGTTGTGGCAGTTAAAGCAGGTAGAGTCAACCCATTTTATTTCACGAGCGAGTTGCTATTTCTTCTCTTGCATCGCTGAGTTTTAAATTGCTTCACAGGTAAACGGCAACAGGTCATTAAGGGACTACTTCCTAAAGGTAAGGTTATGAAGAACCTGGTCTTTTAACTGTAAATACTAATTGACAAACTGAGGACTCTTCTAATCTCACCCAAGCAAACGTTTCAATCTGATGGACCAAAAAGTCGCTTATCAAGAATATTTCTATATCAATCAAACAATTAAATTTAAAAAATGTGAGACTTGACTGAGTAACAAAACTAATGAATTTGTACGATGGGACTAGTCCCTGCTACTAGTCCCTTTAACAAGTCGCAGGGACTAGTCGCATCGTGTGAACTGTCCATTTTTGCCACAAAATCTAGTCGCAGGGACCACAATTTGGTCCTTGCGACTAGTCCCACCAATTCAAACTGGTTTGAATTCGTGGGACTAGTCGCAGAGACTAAAGTTGGTCCCTGCGACTAGATTTTGAAGCAAAAATGACCAGTTCACACCATTTCACTGGTCCCTGCGACTAGTCGCAGGGACTAGTTGCCAATTCACACGATGCCACTGGTCCCTGCGACTTGTTGCAGGGACTAGTTGCAGGGACTAGTCCCATCGTGTGTGCCGACCTTAAATATAGTTTAGTATAAAACTCCACTGACTTACAGTACATTGGGAAACCTGTTGTCCGTTGAAGAAAATTCAGTCCCATTCAGGATATCTCTCAAACACGACGTTGCAGAAGACTATCGAAAGCTTTTCTCGGAAGTCCCTGTTAAAAATGTTAACCTGTTACTAACCGAGCGTGAGGGTCGTACTGGGGAATATTGGCCCAGCGTGGTGGCACTACGAACCGAGCGCTGCGAAGTCAGTGCAAATTCAACCAGATGCCAATACTCCCCAGTAAGACTTGAGCAAGGAAGGTTAATAAAAAATAAATTCTTTTAAAATACACCTTGGGTCACTTTAATTCCAAGGGCTTCCGTCGTAAGGTGTTTTCAACGTGTAAAAAGTAATTAACAGGCTAATGAAACAAATTATTCTTAAAAGACAGCTTGAGAATCAGGAGTAGAGATTAGAACTTGCATTGCTTGTAGAAATGAGTTTAAGACAGTTGAACTAATGTAAGTTTTGGAACCTCGCGGAAGCATGTTTTTTTCAGTGTCGCTGTAACGTCCCAACTTTTTTTTTCTTATTTATTTAACAATTATTCGCCGAAGGCGAAGTGAGTATTGTCGAATAATCCTCAAGACGAAGTCGAGGGGATTATTCGACAATATTCACTGAGCCTGAGGGAATAATTGTTTTAGTTTAATTTCAGAACTGAACAACAGAGAATAACGGATTAAAACATAAAAACAAAGACCCAATTGTTCGTTTCGATTTGCATACACGTTTGCATGCATACACGCCGTAAAGTTTTTATAATAAGCTCATATGTATAGTAAAACAGACAAGCAAAACATTGAGGAAAAAAATTAATCCGGTACCTTTGTTTTATCCCTGTTGATTTCATTCATAGTTGTCATCATCGTCTCAAAAAGCGTAACTTTATCTCGGAGAAAAACAGATTTCGGTCAGTCAAACTAACCACTGCGTTTACGATTCTTAACTGAGTTCTTGAAAGGTGTTTTTGGCCCAAGAGTGACAGCAGTCATTTTGAAAATCTCCATCCTTTCAAATATCCTGGACTCACAGTGATGTCTTCCAAATTAATTCATTCATAACTGTTCGCCATGTTTACTTGCCGAGATGGCAAAGGTGGCGAGCTATAAAGTAGCCAGGCCTCGAAAATGTTATCATATAAGGAACCGCTCGACCAATCCGATTGCAGGAAACTCTTTGTGATGCTCTGAAATTATACTAAATATCTTAAAGATGAAACAACAACATGAAACTGAGGAGATGTAATGTAAGGAGAACTCGAATAAAATCCTTGTCCCAGATGGGACTTGAACCCACGACCTTCCGTGATCTATTCGGATGCTCCCCGGCAGCACTTAGCTACTGGAGAATCTATGATGGAGAGCAAGGGCCAACTTGTGGGTCTCGACTGGAACCGCAACACGCGCCTACACAGCCAAGTAATAACTGACACATATCTAATAAGTAATTTGTATCATGGCAGGCAGGGTAGCCTCATGGTTAATGCGCTCGACTTCGGAGTCAGCGGTCCAGGTTCGAGCCCTGGCCGGGGACATTCTGTTGTGTTCTTGGGCAAGACTCTTTAATTTCACGGTGCGTCTCTCCACCCAGGAGTATAAATGGATAACGGCGAATTGTTGGGGAAACCTAACAAATTGCGGAGGAGTGACCTGGGATGGACTAGCATCCCGTCGAGGGGAAGTAGAAATACTTCTAACCGGGATAAGCTCCGCCAGCTATGAGCCAGTCTAGGCTCTAAGGCTTTACTTAATTTGTATAATATGCTTTACACTATTTTTTCTCGTTTAGTTATATAAGCTTATTGTCTACGCCAGTTAACTTAACGTGGCAGCGACGAACCCGAAGGCTTTAGCTATTTTGTTTACTGTGCACATTTACTTTTTATTTATTGTAACCGGCTTTTGTTTCTGTATTCTTGTTAATATCTTATGAATTAGTTATTTATCAACAATGCGTAAAAACTGCAGAACATTATAAAAAATGTGAAATCAATATCTCGCCATTTTCTCTTTCCTTACACTGCATTTTTTAGCACTACTTTATTCAAATGGTCAAGTGGAGAAATAAAAAGTAAAATTTTATATACAGAAGTTTGAAAACGAAGTTATGCAATAATCACAGCCGACCTTCGTAATAGAAATGCTGCCGCGTAATCGCTTGAAAAATTTATTGAACGTTAAATCATATCGAATATAAACAAGACGTTTGGCTTTCTTCTGCCTGTTTTAGTTTCGATATTAGAAGTTTGCAGGTCTTCATGACAACATAACTCGCGTGAATATTTATCATCTTTTCCATGTTGTAAGCTCTGTAAAATCTGATTAAGCTTTTCTTGGTAGTTTTTGCCAATAAGAAGAGAAGTTACACTTTAATCGTATCTATAACAAAATTCTCGAACGTGATTGGTTCTCCGCGCGCCTCTTTGTCACGTAATCGGCGCGCGATCACGTGAGTGTCCAATTACAGGTGTCCGATTTGAAGTTTTTGTAATCGGACACCTGTAATTGGATACCCACGTGATTTTCACGCCAATTACACGCGCTTTGATGGCTTCCTTAACAATGTTTTCTACAGTTTTCAAAACTTAGGAAAGCGCTACAGACGTTTTTGCTCAAAAAAGTTCTGAAAAGACATTTTTAATTCCGAAATTTGTTATAGATACGATTAATTAGTAATTGGACCTCGTGTCGTACAATTCAGGGAGTAATCGTGCTCGTTATTTGAAATCAGCCTCGCGCTTCGCGCTCGTCCCATTTTGAAATTACTCGCGCGATTACTCCCTGAATTGTACTCCACTCGGTCCAATTACTATAACTTATTTTCGCAGTTTTAGTTGCAAATATTGCATTAAATGGCTTTCGTAAACAAAAAAGTTCTTTGGTACATTTTTGTAAATCAAGGTACGTCAAAAATGAGCAACCGCTTAATCTTTTGACTAATTTGTCAATGAAAACAAATTTATTCATTGGCCGTCAGTTATGTTTACACGTCGATAGCGTCTATCAAATTAACAACCGTAACAAAAAAAAAATTATCCAATTATGAAAAATGAGTAAGTGACAATTACCGACAATGTATGACACGCTGGAGGCTACGGTTCTGAATCGAACACAAAATTGAAGGCGATTCCTCACATTTGCATGGCGCATCCTTTCTGCGTATAATTTATGGCGTCATTTCGCGCGCGCCCGTGCACGCGCATAATGAGCACATGGTGAATTTGCCTTGATATTGAGCTCTGTCATTTGAAAAATGGCTATAGCTCACCAACGAGCGTGGGCACCCAACCATTTTTCCAGTCATTGTAATGAACTTATCACAATCTTTGCGTGAGAAAAGGCTTATCTGATTTCTATTACTGAAAGTCGAATAAATAAGGAAACCACGTCAAGAAATTTGGTTCAAATTTTAATCAAGACTTTCTGTCCGATTTCTGTCTGAATCAAACTTAAAAATGTTTATTTGTAACTGACACAATGTATTGACTGTAGTATAATGCGTGTTCTCAAGAGTCTCGGTCGCAAAGATTTTATAATTATTACTGGGAATGCGTTCTTCTAACAAGCATTTAATAACGCCCAAATGGGACCTTTTGAATGCCTCAGCATGGGCACCCCCGTTTTTTTTTAATTTCAAAATTAAGAGCGTGTCCGTGTAAGAACCGACCACTCAAATTTTCGTGGAAAATAGATCGCCTCCATTTTTTCTACACAAGTCAAACAACATATGCAATGAACGAAAATGCCCTTTATTTCGATAGATTCGCTTTTTTAAATTTTTTGAGGAGTTTTTTTTGTAGGCACCCCGAAAACCACAAAAACCGGAAATTGAAACCCCAAAAATTGGAGGTTACGCTATGCTTGCTCAAACTTTGCACATTTGATAAAACGACCTAATTCTTTCAGAATTACTGCATAATTCTTTCTTCTTTCCACACAACTAAAAACTATCTGCTTATCCTAAACGCAAGCAAAGTTATGACGTCTTAACGTGATCCGCTTAAAGATGTCTTTGGCATCTTTGCTGACATAGCCCCCAAACAAACAGATTTTTTTCAAAAGTGGGACCTCTTCATGAATGATGACTGTTATCAGCGTAATGTACTAAGCCTAAGCTACAATTATCTGTATTAAAAGTAATAAATGAGTGTGAGAGCCGAGACTGCGCCAATATAAAACTATTGTTGATATGTACGAACGGCACACGCGAAGTCGAAAAGTTTAGGTGCACACGAAGCACAAACGCTCGGATAGCGACACCCCCCGGTGATACGAAGATAGGGGTCGCTACTCAGACACAGAGTCAAGGGAAGTAAGCCAGTGGCACATCCAGCACAGTAGATAGTTGCAATATGACCGAAAGTACTGCTGTATCTCGTGAAACTTGTGTATAATAAAGCAGGGTGACGCAAGGCATCTGTAGAGCCGCGATATGATATAGGAGACTCTAGATTAAATCGTACGAGGTGTAGATCCGCAATGTTCGTGGCGAGATCGATGCAATTAAAACCGGAACAAAGAAGGAGACAGTTTAAGCAGATCACAGAAGTAGGCGCGACGGCGCGGCAGAGTCGCATATATAACTATTCCGTCACGAATCTAGCTATAGTGAGCACACCTAGTGCTAATCTTTGGAATAGCTGTATAGACTGCGGTGACTGAGAACGGCGCAGCACCTACTCGACAAATCACACAGTCACGAAGAAAATCACCAGCAAACGACAAGCGCTTCTTAGTTGAAGCTAGGGGTTAGATTTAAAAACTCGATACGAAAGCGGTCATCCAAGAGAATGGGCAGCCTTGTTAGGTGCTATTATTATAACCGTTTTCAAATACACTTCTAGTCTTCTTCATTACACGTATCTTGGTATATCATAAGCGTTGCTCTAATTTTGGTTGTGATTAAGACGTAAGATAAAAAGGCCGGATATGAAATCCGTAAACACTTGCGGTCAATAGTAGGACAACGACCATATGGCTGTGTTCACTTACTCACATTTGACATTTCTTTAGTGAGTTTCTTGTGTCATGAATGGCCTTCAAACAGATAATACTTGATGTAAATTAGTTGAGCCTATGTGACTGGTATTTTAGGCAGCGCAAGGCGATATGACTATTTCTCACATAGTGCAGTACGCGTTTAGCACTGATCTGTTTGGCCGAAGGACTTTGAATGAGAGAGGTGGGACCGGGCCGCCACAAAGTGAAACAACCACAAACTGAAGTTCGCTCGGAAGAAGTTATCGCTTCACCAGACAAGCAGAGAGAGGTCTAAACCATTTTCCCGCGCAAAGTCTAGCAGTGGCTAGTTTAGTACCACATGACAGGCCGAAACAAGGTCTATCTGCTACAGAAAGAAAGATGGGTGCTAAAAATACGCAAAATCGTACTAACAATTTACATGAAATGAATTGAACATCAGAGCCAGAACCCTGGCTGTTAGGCACGATTGACAATCGAAATCCAAAGTTAGCTTAAATGTGGGGGATTACTACTGGATTAGGAGTGAAAGAAAGTGAGTTTTAAAAAGGAATGGCGTTAAGATTAAAAATGGGTTGGGAACACACTACCAGGACAGCTTGGGACCCACCTAGACAACAAGAAGAGGCGCCAGTTTCAGGTAGACGGACTGTTGTGGTGTCCGAGACGCACGGGTCTTATTATAATTCTTATCACTGTAGAATTTCAATTTTCCAAATCACATCACGGCTTCAACATTTCATATTTTACATCAACTATTTGATCTTAATCTATAGTTGATAACAGAAAAAATAGCTCTCTTATCGACGGAAATACGCACCAAAAACTCCCCCAAAAATTTACTGAACCCAGCAAAACATTTAGGATAAATGTGTCTAAGATGGATGGGAATTTTGGCGTTGCTTGAACTCGTGACGAGAAGTGGGACAAAGGCCAGCGCCGTGTATATGAAGACGCTACAGCTATACATAGACATGAGCAGAAGCAAAGTGCACAATGTCGAGAATAAAAATGCATACCCCACATAGTAGACAACAAGGTAGTACACAATAATAGTTTTCGAAAGGACGGACGACCAATCAGGGTTAGAAATGTGATGAGGGGCGAAGTGTAGGGAGAAAAAATATTCATGCCAGGGAGGATGACATGAAAAAAGGAATGCGCATACTAGACGAAGTGAAAAATAAAAAAAAAGTTCCAGCCAGAGTAATGCGGGAAAAATTACATTGCTCGGGATTCACAAACTGTAGCACGCCACCTCATGACCTCCATGTAGTTTAGGCCTGGAGTCAAAGGCTTTTACTGGTGAAATGATAATCGTGAGTAGGGTGTTAATTATATTATGCGAAAAGTATAAATGGCAATGGAACCAGGTTCAGCACACAGTAAGATTTTAACGTCCCTCCAAATTTCAACGTAGAATTGGTTACTCTGGACAGGTATACGTGACATGCCACGTAGACGGCTTATAGCAAAACGGGGAAAAAATCAGCCGGTTATTTGAGTTGATTATTTTCCGCTAGCGGTTTTTTCGTAATATCATCAGCATCAACGACGCATTTTAGCACGTGCGAGAGGAGCAATTATATATTTCATCCTCTCAGATATTGGAATCGAAATGACCGTCCCTCTGTTTCGCAGCAAAGAAATTCTAAGCATACGGCGTGAAGGGAGGGTGTTAAATTTTTTAAACAAAGTCGACGACTTTTTGATCATTTATATCTGCTAAAAATGGAAAACACAGCAAGGCAGATGAATTTAAATTTTCCATCGAGAATGAGGCTTATTAGTATTTCAACAGAAGCAGTCAAAGAAGCCTAAGCAGTGTATTACACTGGGAGTAAAACCACGTATGGTCATTGAGAGATGACCATAGCGACAGAGGAAATTGCTAGAATGTGTTCATGGTAACATTTCTCGGTGATATCGCGGCATTACCGAAGAGGTAGAGAGTTGTTAATCACAGTAATATACGGGCTTTAGGTCTTCTCATTAGGGCTTTAAAATATAGAATTTTACGCACACGCGCAAACAATAGTAAGACGCACTTTTCTATGTTTTAAGTGACTTCTGATAAGACTATGGTTTATTTGACCCCCCCCGTGCACATAACCAATCAGACGAGCAGTCACAACCGCAGGGTGCTACTATCTATATTGTAAGGAGTCAATAATGAGTAGAATTCCCACCCGAAATTGACCGATTTACAAAATTTTTAACAAAAGATTGATTACGCTACAGCATGTCACGATGTTAGACTCAGAATTAATTTGTTAAGCAGGACGTCAAGCTTTAAAATCAGCGAAAAAGGAGTTCAGCTTGTTAAAAACAAAAATTAGAAAACAAGGACGATATAGCTGCCCAACCTATAATTCTCTTTACATGTCCTGGACTCAGCCTTAACGGCTTTGTGTGTGTGTCCCAGCCACGTCAGTACTCGCAGTTTTATATTTCTTGGTCCTTGGTGGAATTCTCTACGATAAAGACAAAACGGACATGTTACCTTTCAAGTCTGATACATTTACGTGTGTAGAAACCTCACCTGGGACAAGATAGCCAAACACACTGTGCAGAAAAACGGTTGTGGATAAACCATTGCCCCTTAAAAGTGATTTGTGAAAATACAAAGCGTGCCGCTACCCAAACAGCCCACATACCTGTCAGTTCTAAAGTGCACAACATGCGACGAAATTTTTCGGGGAATTCATTGTTTTGCATTTTTCGACTTCTTTAAGTGGTAGCCTACTTACTCCACCTGGTGCAAGCCACGTTTTGTCCAAAAAGGCGCGGGAAGATGTTTCCTTTTTACGGTTTTCCACGAGAATTTTTCGTCCGCCAGTATCAAATAATGTTCCTGCAAACCCCATAAGGCACTTGCTGCTTTTTTGACGACGGCATACTCTACAACAATTGGCTCACATGGCGAATTTTGTTATAACATCCTCTATGTAGTTTCGCATTTAACTGTGCTTCCGCAACGTGATTTATTTTTGTTTAGCGTCTCTTATTACGTAATTATAAATCGTGCCTGATCGGTTGTAGTACACGGATGCAGCCAATGGATAAGATATTACGCAGGTATTTATGCTCCATGTTTATTCCTACGATTAAAAAGTCGAGCGACGATCAAGTGGCTGAGATTCGTGCACACTCACAGCCGCGAACAGGCTTCAACGCCGAGCGGAAGTTGTCGGTGCGGTGTCAGTCCATTTCGCGGAGTGAAGTGTTTTCATATAGAGCGTTTTATATAGAAGGTGATCGTCGTACCCGTTGTCTTTTTTTGTTTTTATCGCTTGGCTCACCAGTTCCTTACAATATGGAAGAACGACGCCAGGGAAACCACACAACACGACAAACACCGCAAGGTAAGCCTTGAAGCCAGGTTATCGCCAAGCTTCATGTGTATGTTGTGTGTTCACACACATGAAGTCAGTTTTTGAGTTTTCGAGAATTTATCCTGTATGTTAAGTGCACGACATCTCTGCGATTTGTAAAATATCTTCACGTACTCATCAATTTTAGTATTGTCATATCGTCGCGCCTGTTGTATTTTAGTTTTTAGTCCTTCTGTTTCCAGTCTGTAGCACACGTAAGATTATGGTTTATCCTCCGAAGAGCCTTTAATGGTTTCCAAAATTTTCAATTCACACCGGAAATAATTTCTGTTTTGTTCCTCAATATCTACAGTTTCTGATATGTTGCGACTTTTTCTTCTTTTATTTGAGAGATCCATAATTTATGGAACCCTGTAAACACTTCCTCCCCCTCTTCCCCCCCCCCCCCCCAGTACCAGAAGTTTCATCCCAAGAAGATGGCCAAGGTAATTTAATGGGTTTTTACTGAGATGTAGGGCGCCCCTCACGTTATGTAATCTGGTAATTGCAGTTCTCCCCTTTTTTTTTTTTTTCGCATGGAATAGAGACCAAGGTTGGTGAGCGAAAACCGCGTTTTAGTCTTAGAGCATTTGACTGGTACATTTTCCGGCTGACCTAACAATAAGCTCAAATGTCCCACACGTATTGTACTCATTGCGAAAAGCTGGTTGAATAAAATGCAGTTTAAACTAAGTTTACTAAGCTGTCAGTTTCCTGGTCTTCACACCCTTGTGTTCCTTGATAATTATTGCTGGAACACATCGGTTAAATTTTATCAGGTAATGTGGAGTGTTGGGATTTTTAGGGGGGCAGAGGTTAAGACAATTTTATCACTGCAACAACAATGAGGGAGGGGAGGGGTGTTCTAGCCCTTAAAGAATTATATTGCAGTTTCTAATCAAAAACTTACAACCTAATTGTCAACATGCAAGAAATGAGGGGTATGGCAGTATCTTCTCAAAACATTCCCTCACTGTGTTACCGATAGGCTTTAACACAATCTCCTATAGCATCTGCCAGGCCTGAAAAAGAAAGATTTATAATTCCAGGACTTTCCCCTCCAGGTTTCATTACCCATGCAAACCGCTGTATTCAGTGTTGTTCTTAATTCTTATTTCCTTTATTTTTCTCTAAATTTCATTCAGGCCGTGGTTGATATTGCAATTAGACGTCATTTTTTAATACGGTCTTAGACGGACTAAAAGAAAACCAGAGAATACTGTGAATTCTCTTATTTTTATCAATGAGTCTGGATATTTCGGTAATACAATCAGTCACACAGTCCAGTAGTTAACGTTATTGAGTGGCATGTAGGTGTACTGAGGAGACCCTGAGTCAGAATCCGCCCACAGTACACTCTTCCCTTATGAGGTAATATATTTTAATCGACGCCTGGTGGCTTTAGCCAGTTGGATAGTTCTGCATAGGATTTGCTTCATTAGCTATCTATAAAAGCCAATCTTACATTTCGATAAAAATAAGTAGAATGTTCAACGGTCATTCTTCTGTATTTCTGTTTTAGTCCTCCCGTTTAAACTACGTACTAATTGCAATATCAACAAGGGCCGGAATGAATGTAAAGAGAAAAAACTAAAGGGAAAGACAGAATTAAGGCCAACCACTTGATTCAGGGTTTGCTCCATGGGGTTAATGGAAACATGGGAAGTCTCGGAATTGTAAATCTTCCTTTTTCCAGGGCGCTGGCAACGGTCCTGGAATTTTATAAGCTCTATAGGTAACACCAGTGATGTGGACATATTTTTAATGAGATACTGCCACCCATACATTCCCGCCCTTGGATGTTGCAATTAGTGTGTAAAGTTTTGATCGAAAACTGAATGTTCTTAAGCTAGACACCCCCTCCCCGCCCTCATTGTTGTTGCCCCTATTGATAAACATGGCTGAACCTTTGCCCCCCTAAAAAAAATTTCCCAACAATCCACATTACCTGTAAAATACACATGTGGTCAGGCATAATTTATCAAGGAACCCCCAAGGTTAAGACCAGGAAACTGAGCTTAGGAAACTGAGTTTTAAAACTGTCATTTTATTCAAACAGATTTCGCAATGAGTACAAAACTGGGACATTTGAGCTTATTTTAGAGTCAACGGGAAATGTACACAGCAAAATGCTCTAACGAAAACGAGTTTCGCTCACAACATTGTCTCTATCCAGCGAAAAGAACATGCATTACCAGATTACTATAACTTGAGGGGCCGCTACATCTAGAAAACCCATTAAATTACCGAGTCGGCCAGCTTCTGGGGATGAAACTTCTGGTGACTGTAAGAAATGTTACAGTTCATTTATGATCTCTATGGAAAGTAGATATAGAAACCTGTGTATGAGGAAAAAAAAACAGTAAATTATTTCCGGTTGAATTGAAAATTTTGGAAACCATTGAAAGGCTCTTCGATAAACCAGAATCTTACGTGTGCCACATGACTGGAAACAGAAGGGATAAAAAACTAAAATACAATAGCGCGACGATATGAACAATACTAAAATTGATGAGTTACTTGAAGATATATTTACAAATTGCAGAGATGTCTGGGACTTAACATACAGGATACTTCTACGAAAAACTCAAAAAACTTCATGGCTGACACAATACTGAAGCTTAGATAAAATTAAACAAGGCTTACCTTGCGGTGTTGTCGTTTGTTTCCCTGGCTCGATCTTCCATATTGTAGGAATTGAGCCAAGAATAAGCCGACGACGATAACCGTCTATATAAAACGCTCTAGAAAAACATTCCTCCGCGAAATGGACTGACACCCGCCACAAACTTTCCGCTCGGGTTGACGCCGGTTCGCGCTGTGAGTGTGCACGAATCTCAACCACTTATCTCGCTCACTTTTTAATCGTAGGAATAAAATGAGCAGAAATACCTGCGTTTATATCTGATCCATTGCTGCATCCGTGTACTACCGGCATCGATCAGGCACGATTCGATTCGAATAGAGCGCTAGATTCACGTTGCGAAGCCAGTTAACTGCGAACTACATAGAGATGTTATAACAAAATTCGCCATGTGAGCCAAGTTGGTTAGGAGTATGACGTCACAAAGCAGCAAGGCCTTATGGGGTTGCAGGAACATGATTTGATAATGGCGGACGAAAAATTCTCGGGAAAAACCGTAAAAAAAACATCTTCACGCGCTTGTTGGACAAAACGGCTTGGACAGGTGAGTAAGTACCACTTAAAGATTCAGAAAATGCAAAAACAATGAATTCGAAAAATTTCGTCGCAGTGGCACT
>JAHPZR010050103.1:7500-14995 GCA_019787425.1 Platygyra sinensis | reverse complement strand
TCTACGACAAATAAATATTGACACAGGTAATCTTTGAGGGAGTACACCAGTTGTACATGCCTAGTCATAGCAGAGCTGTGGTGGCCCAAGGGCCACCAAGCGGAGCACTATACCTATATAGGAAAATATAGGAAACCTGTGCAATGATTTTCTCATGGTTATCAGGGCTAGGGGTATTGCTCCTGGGCATGTACATACGACAACGCCAGAGTCGCGCAAGATGGCAGTCATACTCTACCTAATAAGTTGACAGACGTGCAGCCTTGATTTATATCTTACTTCTTGATATTTGATATCCATGTTATGGTCAATTGACACCTGTCAAAATGAGGTATCTGCTAACCACTATCACACCGACGATATCGTTGGCTCAATTAAGGACTCATCAATTTTCATTTGTTTTTTTTTAAAGTTGACCACTGACCAAGTGCTAGTTATCAGTTGGATTGCAGGCTCATGTTAGGTTAACTTGTTGTCAATAGTTGTTCGAAAGTTGGTTAACACTATCCCAGGATTAAAAGTTTACCAAAGTATAAATTTTCTTGCACCCGTAACCCTAGGTCTCTTTCACTGCTTTTGATTTTTATAGTTTGAGATTATTCAAACTTAAAACAGAAGACCAACCAATATACAGAAAAAATCAGCACAAAGTGACAAAATCAAAATCAAAATTCCTGCATGTCCTGGGTCAGCTTTATCAAGCTTTATAACATAGAAAGGACCCTGCGCGCGCTCTGATTGGTCAAAAACCTATGTTTTATCAGAGTATAAAACATAGAAAAAGCGTGTTTTATTGTTTTGCGCGCGTAAAATTCTATATCATAAAGCAAATGAAGAAGCCTAAGCCGTGTATTACACAGTGATAAAACACTCCAGTCATTTGAGAACACTCGAGAAATGTAGAAAACACTCGCCTGCGGCTCATGTTTTCTACATTTCCCTCGTGTTCTCAAATGCCTGTCGTGTTTTATCACAGTGTAATACATGGCTTAGGCTTCTTTATTTGTTAATTGAATAACCTGGAGCTCTGGCTTTAGGCTTGGCTAAATCTATATATTATCCTTTTGGTATGCTTCAGCAGCATATCTGGTGAATTTGGTGATGCCATGGTTTGTGTTTTGGCAAGATGCAGCTGAGCCAAAATACCATAGGCAAGACCAAACAAGTCTGATCTGCTGTGGAAGTATACTAAAAAGGTTGGATAAAGTTATATTTTTACTGTACTTAGGCTCCACCAAAAATCTGGTCATATCAGTGACTAATTATATTAGAGGATACCAGAACAGCAAACAAGGCTTCTGATTGGCTAGTTGCAAAGTTGGATTAAAAACAGTATACTTGTAATCATTGAGTCCTTGAGCAAAGGACATCATTGCTTAATAAGATTTAAATTTATTGCTATATGATGTTCTTTTGTGACAGAAAACTGGGATCTAGATGAAAGAGACCTCCAGGTATAATTTAGGTATAATCACTGGTATATTACATGTATAACTATTCAGTAGTGTGACACAGGACGTGAAAAAAAAACTTGAAAATTTATGCAAGCCTATCCTTCAGACTAGAGACACTCAATTTTTGTTTGCTCAGAGCAGTTACCCGCTTGCCATAGTTTATTATTTTGTCTTTGAAATTGTAAATTTATATGTAGTGAGGAGACAGCAGCCTAGTCCCTTGCCAATTGAGCAAATGAGCTTGAAAAGTAAACTGCTGGTCAGGAAAATTTACTTGTCCTCCAGACATGGAGCAAGCCTCCTCCGCCTCCGTTATTTGAGCTCTGGTGCATTTGTTAATTATTGACATTGTGTTTCCATCCAGGACTCCAAGCGACCAAGCAGCGTCTAAGATATTATACACCAGGAAAAGGACTTCCCATGTGAAGTGTTACAACTGCAATGAAAAAGGTCATCTATCACAAAACTGTCCCCAACCCAAGGTAGAATAATTTTCCATCTTGGATTATGATTAAAATCATAAAAGAGGTCAATCCTACCCCTTAAATTAAGTACAGAAAACTGCTGATACAGCCAAATGTTTGAAGCCTGTCAGTGGCCATATCACCCAATTTTTTTAATTTCAGTTTGAACAACTGATTAATGTAACTATTTAGAAAACAGTCCTACGGAAATACGTGTGCTGATTGGTTAAAAATCGGTGTTCTATAACTCGATGGAGACACAGAACTAGCATGAACTGTTGATGTAATGATGGCACAAGCAAAGAGAATTTACATTTTGACAATCAAAGTTAACAAGTTTTTTTTCCTTTCTCTCATCATGGTGTTTTCTAAAGGAAATAGAAAACATGTACTCCGTGTTTCTATTGATTTATAGAAAACACCCGTGAAAGTTTGGGAGAACTCAAAAAAGCTGTGGAAAACACTCACCGTGGCTCATGTTCCCACAGCATTTCTCGTTCTCCCAAACCTCCACTCGTGTTTCTATAACCAAGGAAATGAAAAAACAAATACATGCAAGCAAATCTAAAATAATGAGATACCATCACAAATGTACCTCTAACTTTATTTTGTGTATGTTTATATGATTCTATAGAAAATCAGTGTATGTTTCTTGTGTGGAGGTGTTGGTCATGTAAAAGATTTTGTCCAAATGAGCTGTGTTTTCAACTGCCATGAGCCTGGTCATATCTCAAAGGTATGTACATTCAAAGTTTTCAGGGGTGGGGGTGGCTGTCATCTCGCTAAATGAAATGGCAATAAACTGTCAAGTGCATACATGTATAGAGGCAGTGTGGCCTGTGGTTTAGGGTGCTGGTGTTGTTACGCGGAGTTCCCAGGTTCAAGGCCTCTATCCTGCCACTAGCAGTATTTGTTTCTCAGTAGTCCTGAGTTCACACTTAGTAAATAGCCAACTGGTCTGCCTCCTGTCAGTTGGGATTTTTTACTATGTTACGTTTATTTGAAATATTTGTTTCCTTTGTTTAAGTGGTATGCCTGTAAACTGGCTAAGCTTAGTGCTTGTATAGCTAAGTGCGTGACCAATATAAATAAGATTTACATTTTACATTTGTTATATGGTTCAAAATTTCAAATTACTCCCCTGTACATTTGGTGGTCATCATTATCATTCATCCAGGAGGTGCCAGTTGTAGCATGGGGCATGATATCAATAGACAGTGGTTATTTTTTGACAATAGTAGTAATCAAGTGGTTTTATAGTAAAATATTAACTGTAGAATAAAGTGACTGAGACTGTTTTAGTAAAACTCGCACATCCAGTCAAAACAGGCACATACAGCCTTTTAAAATTGTAATTATTCATGTAAAGTATGCCAATATGACAAAGACTTCTTCTTTAAACCTTTTTGTAAATTATCTCCATTTTTTCTCAGCAATGCCTGAAGCCCAGAAGGCGGCCATTTGATCGCTGCAATAGATGCCATGTGCTTGGCCATATAGCAAAAGTGAGTTTTAATAACGTTCTTGATTTACTTTTGATGTATTCCAGTAGAATGTATAAGCTTAATTGAAGGTTGAATTACATGGTGGACGTTTCCAAAAAGAATATAAATATATCTAATTAGACGTTTAGTTTGTAGTATCGCTGAGTATTTTTACGAGTTGTGCCGTATTTTGGCGAGCCCGTAGGGCAAGTCAAAATACAAGCAACGAGTAAAAATTTTCAGCGATACTACTCAACAAAACGTCTAATAAGAGATTTACTATCCAACACGCCACATTGGTATGTTCATGCGAGCGAATTTCATGGAAATTTATGTACAGGGAATGCGTGACAGAATATGCGAAGCAGAACGTCATTGGCTCGAGAAATCCAGCTAACTGATTGGTTATCAGCAAACAAACCTGTCTTACCGGTCCTCTGGAGTACAAATACGCGCGGAATATCGTCTGATACTTAGCCGACGAGGCTGTTAAGGCCGAGTGAGCTAAAATCAGACGATATTCCGCGAGATTGAGCAGGATAATTGTTTTATTGTTCAACAAATTGATAACAAAATTGATTTCCAAGCTCGTAACATTTTTAAACCTTTCTGTCGACATTTTTTCACTTCTCTTTTTCTTCCCACGTACAAAGCTACGTATATCGCCGGATATCTCTTACCTACGGATGACAGATATCGAGAGCATCATGACCATATTTGGATAGTGTTACAATTGTTGAATAATAATGCATGATATTTGTACTCGTCTTAAGCGTTATTTGTACTCTGCGAGGTGCAGTTGGATAATAATTAACAATTATTCTTTGAAATCGAGGTAAATATTCTGCCACTATTCACCGAGATTGAGAAGAATAATTGTTTTAGTATATACACAGGAAGTGATCTCAACAACATTTCAGAAGGAAACCATTAAAAATCGATTTAATTGGCCTCTCAATTCATGCTTGGAAAACGTGCAAGCTGTACAAAGCATGCGCGAATTCGACGAAACTATTTACAGAATCTTTGAACATGGAAAATCTATAGTTAATCTTCGAAAAAACCTTGTGACAGTCTAGAATAATGGTCCTTAAACACCGTTCAAATCAGTGTGAATCAAAAGTATGCTTTATTCAAAAGTATGCTCTATTTTTGTTTGGCTTACGCATTATTCACTCGGTAGGGGGTGAATAATGCTCATTAGCCAGAGATAGCGAACCAATCAGATTGCTTAAAACACCAAGATCACTGAGTGGTGTATATACTAATTTCTCTTATTCTAAGTATCAGTAAAGCTTTGCAGCCAGAACTACTCCAGTTTCTGAACTGTGAAGTTAGAATACACCATTACGCCACGGTCAGCCCCAGTATTTTGTCTACTTACGAGATAACTGACACCCATTTATACACCTTGGATGGAGATTGGGAGGCACTGCGAGTGTAAAATTTACAGTGAAACCTGTATTAAGCAGACAGCATGTTAAGCGAACACCCTCTGTGACACCAGCTTGTGTCCAAAAATGTTTCTCCTACATTTACTGTAAAATAAACCTGCATTCAGCAGACACCTTTGTTAAGCAGACACAGACTTTTTACTTCTTAAAGCTCAGTTCAGACTCCCTTAACATTGTTTAGTGACGTCATTTCAAAGTTAAGTAGATTATTCCTGACCAGATTGAAGACTGACTGAACATTGTGCTATAAGCAGTCTTTGATCATTCACTCTGTTACACTGAGTTAAAAAAGGGTTAATAGTTAATTGTTATTTTGTGAGCATTGTTACAAGCTTGTCGCATGCAAATAAATTGAAATGGAATGGATTGAAATGCAAATTTAATTAACTGAGTTTCAATTAATTTCACTTCATTTATGATTGAAATGAAATGGATTGAAATGCAAATTTAATGAACTGAGTTTCAATTAATTTCACTTCATGTAGTAGAGAACATCTTGCGACCAGATTTTTTGCAAATAAACAATACCGATCTTAAAGACCTGTTTATATCGATTAACGTTGCCATGGTAAAAGCACATACATGTACATGTACATCAGCTAAACTATCAAAAAACCAAAGTTTCGTGTTGTTAACTTGCTTGCTGCCAGTTTTGGTGACCAAAGGACCAAGGGTTGTAGAGAAAAAGTGAATGAAATACAGGTATCAAAAACTGTGTTCAGCCACCTTAACACAGGTTTCACTTTACTCTGTAATCCCAAAGACGGAAAGAGCACAGTGCGATAGTGATCCTGACCAGGGCTAATGTCTGGGATGCAATAGACCATCCAGCATCAGTGGATCTTGAAATGTATGCTTTGATTTAGAGTGCAATACACCCAAGCCATGGTGCCTTGCACTAAAACAAATTAACACCAAAACCAGGGAAACGTCAGGGCCGGGTTGTTCGAAAGCCGGTTAACGTTAACCCAGTGTTAAACGTGAACTGAAGCATCATTTTTTCTTGTTTAAAAATGTTTTTCACTTGTAACGTTTGGTGTAGTTTGAGATTGCTACAGCTCAAACTGAAGGGCAAACAATATAAACATGTTACCAAATCAAATAGTTACAAAACTGAAATCAAAATTCTCGCTAACCCTGGGTTAGCTTAATCGGGCTTTGAACAACCCGGCCCTGTAGTTGTTTGTGTAGAATATTAATTTTCATTCTTTTTTATTTGTCTACAGGATTGTCCTGATCGATGGAGGCAGTTCCACCTCACCGTAAGCAAAACCTTTTCTGTCATATTTCCGTGTCACCTTCCACATTCCACGAACAAACAACCATTCTGACTCACTAATTGGATCAGTCTTTTTCTAATGGTGCAAAATACATGTGTCTATTACAGACTGAAGTTGGTCCGCTTATTCGTGCTGACAGACCTGTTTCATCTCCCTCACCTGTGTATTGTTATAATTGCGGTAAACAGGGTCACTACGGACATGTAAGTATCTGATATGACATTTATTATACGTACTGTTGTGGTCATACTCCACTGAAGTACTCGTCATTACTAACAAAGAGAATTAAGCCCGAAATGTGCAATGCTTTAGTTGACAATCGCCACAGCTTTAAAATAGTTTTTTAGGGAACTATCCCATCATCCATTTGGTACGTATACAAAAAGGCTTTCTTCACAGGGACAAACTTAACGAGAAATTTTCTGGAGGGTTTGTCTGACCTGGTCCGCCCGATTGTTGCAAGCAATTTTTTGCTCCTTCTGCAAAAATTGAAAAAAAAAATTTACCCTCGACTTTTTCAAAGCCTCCAATTTTGCGAAAAAATGTCTATTTTGGGGGGGTTACAAAAAAATGGAATTCTAGTGCAATCCTTGTTTGGAGCTACACGATATTGCGTGTGTCGAATAAAACATTAAAAAATTCGTTCGTGTAATAATAATGAATGGTCGAAAAACACTCAAAGGTAATAAAAAGCTAAGAAAAACAATGGGTTTCACTGATACCTGAGAATTGGTCAAAATTTTAACTGTTTTGTGAAGAAAAGTAGCGTGTTTTTACCTGCAGATAGATTAGATTTTAATTGGTTGGTGAAAAATTGCCGAAAACCAGAGCCAAACTGATTTTATAGACGTTTTATAGACGTTCTTACTGCTTTAGTTGATATCTCTAAAATGTCTGAGGAAATACATCAAACGTGAGAGACAGTGTTTCATCGGGTATCCAAACGGAGAACAGAGTTGAAAATAGACGCTGAGAGGATTATTTTTGACGAAATTCGAGGTCTTTGGACAGCCGATGAAACACTGTCTCGAGCGTTTGATATATCTTCTCAATCGAAACAAAAACTAAGGAGTAAAGTAAAAGATCTATACTTATTAAGACCGGCTATCCAAACCTCCTTCACCGTTGCGATTTTCTTTGTGTTAACTTGATTAAGTATCAGTGAGTTTGGGAATTTTTTTGTCCATCCTGTTCTCATCTGTCCCGTGAATTTGTTAGTTAGTGTGTCACTGCGAGAAAAATGTTCAGTTTAAAAAAAAACAGCTCAAGACCCCTGCGCGAGTACATCTCGCTTTAGTATTTAAAGAAGACGCGATGTCTTCGGAAATAGTGCACATGGCCTGAGGTCGCGGGGAGTTT
>JAHPZR010050101.1:10000-19027 GCA_019787425.1 Platygyra sinensis | reverse complement strand
GCCCCGTTTACACGGGTCCGGACAAATCTTTGCACGGACAAAAACTTGCACGGTTCCACCTTGCGTTTACACGGGACCGGCGGAACTGGCAGAATTTTTGAACGGCTAAGTGTGCAAGTTTGGGACCTGCAAAAAGCAGGTCGACTTTTTGACCGGCACGGTTCCATATTTGTACGGACTCGTGTAAACACCTGAACTGTGCAACTTTTTGCTCAGATGGCGCGGTTATGGCCTGGAATAAAATACAGCGACTGGTCTAAACTTTGCACGGATCCGTGTAAACATCACTGCAACAGAATTTGCACGGATCCATATAAACAGGCGGTCCAGGAACAAAATTCGTCCGTGCAAAAATTTGACCGGACCCGTGTAAACGGGGCCTAAATTTCGGATAGATGTGTAAGGTTCTTAAGGAAGCAAACACAAATTGAATTGATTCCCCGTATTTAATAAGGGACAATCCCGAAAATAAAACACCCCTGTCAGCTTTATTTTGTTTCTGTAACATTGAAAGCATTGAAAGCTGGACGTTTGCTAACTAGAAATTTAGCTGGGGGCAAAAAGGATCAGAGAACCTCAAAAACCATTACCTATCCCGCGGCACATTTAAGCAGGTTGGGATCATATGGAAACCCCTCTTGCATGTAGCCGAGTGTGGCACTGATGATGCTGGTTACCTCACTCCCGCACACTAAGTGTTTTTTTTTATTTTTTCACTAAAAGATCGACTTTGTCAGCTTCAAGGTTTTACTAGCAAAGACATCTTATTTTATCTTGGGCCTAGAAGTGAAGGAGGAACAGCTCTCTCTAAAATAGCAATTGTTATTTACCTGGTCTTCTTTATTAAACACATTTTCTTGTACCGCTACGCCACTGAAATATAAACAAACAATTCAATCAGTTGCTATTGTGATCATCAGAGATATTTCTATTCAATGTTTCAGTTAACATTTGCCGGAAACGTTTTCCTTTCCTGAAAAACCGTGAGAGTTTACTTGGTTGCTTTACGTTGTCGTCGCTGCTGCTAACAATTTTCAAACGACTAGACGCCGCATTTTTGCGCCGGGCAAAAGAGTATTATTATAGTTTCTGAAACAAGAGTCTTATATTTTCAATGGCAGAGAGACGTATCTGGAAGGAGAAGGAGAAGGAGAAGGAGAAGGAGAAGGAGAAGGAGAAGGAGAAGGAGAAGGAGAAGGAGAAGGAGAAGGAGAAGGAGAAGGAGAAGGAGAAGGAGAAGGAGAAGGAGAAGGAGAAGGAGAAGGAGAAGGAGAAGGAGAAGGAGAAGGAGAAGGAGAAGGAGAAGGAGAAGAATTCTATTGCTAGCTAACAAGCCTGACAGAGATAAACCTGAGCAGAATATTGAACAGCTTACCTGTCCAGCTTTTCAAGACAGCTGTTATCTCTCTCCTTCTCCTAAGGGAAGAAAAAAGTAAATGCTGCTGTATGAAGGCTTAAGTTTCCGGTGGAAGTGTGCTCAGTAAATTTCGGTTGGGAGGGTGCCGTGAAGGGTCGCAGTAAAGACAAATTGATACCCTATTTGAGGCACAACCCTTCTCCACCGCCCCCCCCCCCCCCCCCTCACCCCCTTTAAAAAAAAACCGTCTTCAAGGAAAAGCAGAAACTAAGAATAATGTGAAGGAGTCTGCTTTATTTTGTTTCTGTAACATTGAAAGCATAGAATTTGTTTTTCGTATAGCTGGTCATTGACGTTCTGGAAATTTAGGTGAGGAACCTATTCCACGACACAATTATATAGAAACCCTTCAGGATGCAATTCGTCGTTGCTTGATCCGGGTCCTTTCAAATGTTTTGTATTTAACAAATAGATTCCATGTTGCCGTACGTCTGTTTAGTAGTACATCACAGATGACGCCAAGATGTGGTACGAACGAAGACGTGGCACGAGAGGCGATAGCCGAGAGTTTCACAGATGTTGCTTGTTACCTCACTCCCGCATGTTAAGTGTTTTTTGTTTGTTTGTTTGTTTGTTTGCTTTTTTTTTCATTAAAAGATCGACTTTGGTCAGCTGTTAGGTTTTAAGACTTCATATTTTTGTTGGGCCTAGAGGTGAACGAGGAACAGCTCTCTCTAAAAACCAATGGTTATTTACCTGGTCTTCTTTATTTGACACATTTTCTTGTTGTACTGTGCCACTGAAATATAAACGAAAAATTCAATCAGTTGCTATAGTGATTATCAGAAACATTTCTTTGTCATATCTCAGATAAAATTTGCCAGGAACTTTTTTCTATCTTGAAAAACCGCAAGAGTTTACTCGCTTGTTTTACTTTGTCGTCGCTGCTGTTAATATTTTTCAAACGAGTAGTCGCCGCATTTTTTTTGCGCCGGAGTTTTGTATCTAGAAGGAAAGGGGAAGAATTCTATTGCTAGCTGACAAGCCTCACAGAAATAAATCTGAATAGAAAATTGAACAGCTTACCTGTCCAGCTTTTCAAGCGAGCTGTTATCCCTCTCCTTCTCCTAAGGGAAGAAAAAAGTTAATACTGCTGCAGGAAAAAGAAAATGTATTGAAAATTGCCAGCAAGCCTCGCGCTCAAATCCTCCCATATCATTACTATTCTTGGTCCAATATGTTTGGTTATTATAACCTCTTATCTTTGAAGTCTTTTTGTTAAATGAAGGCTAAAGTTTCCAGGGACGGGTTACTCTAGTAAATTTTGGTTGGGTGCCACGAAGGGTCGCAGTAAAGTCAAATTGATACCCTACTTGAGGCACAAACCCCAAATAATAACACCCTGTTCAAGGAAAAACAGAAACTAAGAATAGCGTGAACGGGTCAGCATTATTTTACTACAAGACTTTATATTTCATCTTGAGTCTAGACGTGAATGACGAACAGCTTTCTCTGAACAGCAATGGTTAGCCTGCGAGCAGGCTCACTTGTTTGGGTAGGGTATCACGGCCAAAGGCGACAAAGAACCGAGAACCGGCGAAGCCGGCGAGAGAATGAGGCGAGGAAAAGTGAGCCTGCACGCGAGCTATTGATTTTTGAATTCCGCCTCTCGCGAGGTGTCAAGTCGGCATTTCACATGTGTCAATAGGAGCGAAGCAAAAAGTAAACAAACATGACAGCACATTGCACGCAACGTGGAGACTCGGAGGATGGTCAAACTTCGTGGATGGCGCGATGAGTTAACTTTCAACTGTTGACTTCGGGGATTTTTTTTTAATTCGAAACCACGTACAATAGAATTTCCATTCTTGAACTAGAACGGCTACATTTGAAAAACAACGAATATTGGAAGCTAACGAAACATGAGAAAACCAATTTGATAACAACAAAACAAATAATCTCTTCGCCGCACGACGAAATACATTACAGCCCTACGAAGGAAAGATGAAAGTTGTAAGTCAAAAAGACGACAAAAACAAGCTAATTACTTTGAGATCAATCGTATTTCAACTGTACTAAATTTGTGGCCATTTAGTTCTTTTCTCAGCAGTTCTGTAGTAGCTGAATAAGACTCCAAAGAATATATTTGAGCGAAGCGAATAAACTAAACAAACAAACCGCGATCGTTGCCGCAAATTAACGTATGCCTTCTCTGCTGATGTAAACAGACGTTGTGGCACGTACAGGATCGTCGCTAAAAAGGTCATTTACATCTTGTAGCGAAGCACGAGTCAAACCGAGAGGTTTTCCTTCCTTAACCTGGTCTTCAATTAGACCTATCAACGGGCAAATAACTAGAATCATACCGTTCGGATACTCTCCTTCTCAAATCCTCTTCTGTTCGATCGCTGTGGAGAACAGCTAAAAAAACTGGCTCTTACCGAAACCGGTCGGCATCACTGCGAAAACATCCCTCCCTTCCAGTAAATTATAACAATTCACAGCTATTTTCTGCTCTAGTTTTAGTTCAAAACTGTTCAAAACTTAAGTCAGAATTAATCGAAAGCTTGAGGAACGCTCCTTGAACAAAGCCTACAGACGGTTCGCGTGATGTGAAATGCAGTAAGCTTGCACTGGTTTCTGTAATCTGTCAGTTTTAACCAATCGGATCGCTGCGTTCGTCAGCGAACGCGGGGAATAGCCCTTTTCACGGTTACCTTTGCTCATTTGCATTACAATAAAATTTAGCATGTATGCGAGACAATTTCGGGCTGTTTTGCAGTTTTAGCCCGAAATTGCCTCGCATCCACGTTGGATTACATTGTAACGCAAATGAGAAAAACTAACCGTGAAAAGGGCTATTCAACAATCAATAGCTCGCGTGCAGGCTCACTTTTCCTCGCCCCATTCTTCTCGCCAGCACGCGGTTGCAGTTCCCGCACCTTTGCCCGCGATATCCTACCCAAACAAGTGAGCCTGCTCGCAGGCTAAGCAATGGTTAATAATATTTACCTGGTCTTTTTCATCAAACACAATCTCTGTGGTACTTCACCACTGAAATGAAAAAAAAAAAACCCTCATCAACTGCCATGGTGATTATCAGAGATATTTCTTTCCATATTTCAGTTAGCATATGGCGGGAATATTTTTATATAACTTTTTGTAGCCAATCACTGTTAATCTCTTCGCTTGTTTAGTTTGTTTACTTTGTTTAGGTTATTAAGCTACCTTTTCAAAATCAATTCTGTAAACATATTTATCCCCGGATGCTAATGACTGTATTTTATTTATAGTTTATTCCTGTCATGATTCATAGTCTTTTATTTGAAGCTTACAAATTGGTTTCTTTTTCTTTTTCTTGTTTTTCTTCCTGCACAACTCGCCTCGACTAGCTTACGCTATATGCGAGTTGTACATGTTCTCAGTTTTAATTGTTAATTATTAATAAAGTTCATGTGTTATCTCCTGAAAAACTGCGAGAGTTTACTCGCTTGTTTTACGTTGTCGTCGCTATTGTTAACGTTTTTCAACGAGAAGTCGCTGTATTTTTTACTATCACTGTAGCTTTTGAAACAAAAGTTTGTATTTTCAAATGCAGATCTCAGACGTATCTGGAAGGAGAAGGAGAAGAATTCTATTGTTAGCTAACAAGCCTCACAGAGATAAACTTGAGCAGAATATTGAACAGCTTACCTGTCCAACTTTTCAAGAGAGCTGTTATCTTTCTCCTTCTCCTAAGGGAAGAAAAAAGTAAAATACTGCTGTATTAAGGCTTAAGTTTCCGGGAAGGGTACTCTAGTAAATTTCGGATGGGTGGGTGCCGCGAAGGGTCTTAGTCAAGACAAATGATACCCTATTTGAGACACAAACACCCAAAAATAAGACCACGTTCAAGGAAAAACAGAAACTAAGAATTACGTGAACTGGTCAGCGTTATTTTACTACAAGACTTTATATTTCATCTTGAGCCGGTAGACGTGAATGAAGAACAGCTTTCCTCTGTACAGCAATGGTTAATAATATTTACCTGGTCTTTATCATTCAATACAATCTCTTGTGGTACTTCGCCACTGAAATGAAAATTAGAACTTCATCAACTGTCATGGTGATTATTAGAGATATTTCTTTTCCATATTTCAGTTAGCATTTGACGGGAACATTTTTCTTTCAATCGTGAGAGTTTACTTGCTTGTTTTACGTTTGAAGAAACTGAACACAGAAAGGCTGACCGTACGGTTGGGGTTAACTGTTTTGTACTTTCCAATATTTCGTCAGGCACGGCCTGACTTCTTCAGGGACTGTTTACAACTGAGAAAAGACGTTACAATTTAAACAACAACGGTAAAAGCCTATATAGTATTACAGTAAAAAGCTGACCGTTAAAGTGACTAACAAATGACAAGATAACAAAAATAGAAATAAAACCGTTGAACAAACTAATGAATGACAAGATAACAAAATGGAATATACTACATAAGGTACAAGTGGGTTAAACATAAGATTAAATTTCTTCTCGTTTGTTTATACCTTTGGGTTCAAGAGTTTGACCCCTTTCGATAAGGTACGCTTCCCTGGCTTTGCGTAACGCGTCACGACATGAATGTATAAGTTCTAGTGGTATCAGTTCTATGTCGTTAGGTGAATGATTGTCGGAAAGAAAATGGTCTGAAACTGCAGTGGGTCTGGAGGAAGGGGTGGGTCTGTCTACTGGTCGTCGGTGTTCATTAAAGCGGTCTTTAAGTCGTCTTTTCGTTTCACCTATGTACTGTTTGTGGCAACGTAGACAATGTATCATGTAAATGAGATTTTTAGAGTTGCAGTCAATATGATCATGAATGGTTCTCATTTCCCCAGTGCAGAAAAGGTATAATTTGTACGGCCGTCGGCCGTCGGCCGTCGGCCGTCTTAAGATGCAATTTGTCGTTGTTTTATCCGGTCCTTTCAGGTGTTTTGTATTCAACAAGAGATACCTATCTGGAAAGAGGAGGAGGAGGAGAATTCTATTGCTAGCTAAGGTAATAAACAGCCTCACAGAGAATAAACATGAGCACAATATTGAACAGCTTACCTGTCTCGCTTTTCAAGGCGATCTGTTTATCTCTCTCCTTCTCTGAGGAAAGAAAAAAAAGTGATACTGCTGCAGGAAAAACGTTGTTAAAAGTTGCTAGCGAGCCTCGCACTCAAATTCTCCCTTATCATTACTATTCTTGGTCAACTTGTTTGGTTATTATAACCTGTATCTTAAAAGTCCTTTGCCAAATGAAGGCTAAAGTTTCCGGGGAGGCGTCTCTAGTAAATTTCGGATAGGTGGCTGTCAAGAAGGGTCTCAGTAAAGCAAATTGATAACTTATTTGAGACACAAACCCCAAAAAATAACACCCTGTTTTGAGAAAAAGACAGAAACTAAGAATAACGTGAAAGGGTCAGCGTTATTTTCGTTTCTGCGGCAGTGAAAGTGTTTTTTATTCAGCCGGTCATTAACGCACTGTGTAATTTAGGTAGAAACCAAAGAGGAACTTCAAAAACCATAGCCACTATTCCCGGCACAATTGAGCAGGTTGGGATCCGATATGGAAAACCCTTCTGGATGCAATGCATTGTTGTTTTGTTCCGGGTTTCTTCAAGTGTTTTGTTATTTTGTAATGAACTTGGTGATCATATGCCGTGAAACCTGTTGATCTTAAGGATCGCCTCAACTTTTTATGGAGCGATCACTATGATTGTAACGATTAAATGTAAGTAACCTTTATTCCAATTGAGTAAAATTTTAGTTGAAGTTTGTCTGTTGTTTGAAGGTAGCTTACTCAATATGCCTTAGTATAGTTTTCACACCATTGATATTCAACAAACCCTGCCGCGCATTTATAAAATAACCCGCACATTATTATTTTACATAGTCGAATTTTTGCTAGCTGACCGGGAAGAATAATTGCTTGTATGTTTGATTTCTAGAGTTCTCCGTTTAGTGGTCCAAAATGTGGCGAGTTCACAATCATTAAGCCGTCGGCAGCTTTCTCACATCAGAAAAAGAAGGAAGAAAGAACATCCTTGAAACCAGTGTTTGAGGATGTTGCGCACCAAAACCATCTCAATTTTTTTGTCATTCCATTAATTTAAAGTTTCACTCACGTAGCAGATTTTGAAAAAAGGCGTTTAAACCTCTAGCCTTCGCTTTCCCCTAGTGATGGCTTTAATTGTTCCCAGAACTGAGGCATGGGGGCTGAAAATATAAATAACCTGAAACTCAAGTGTTGTACCCGCCTCCTGTAATTCCGGCTAAAAGGTCGAATTTGGTCGGCGGTAGGTTTTACTACAAAGACTTTTATTTCAATTTTAGCACTAGAAGTGAATGACGAACAGCTTTCTCTTAACAGCAACGGTTAATGATCTTTACCTGGTCTTTATCCATTCAGCACTATATCTTGTGGTACGTCGCCACTGAAATGAAAACAAAGAATTTTAATCAGTTACCATGGTGATTATCAGAGACTATTCTTTTTCCATACTTTAACTTGAAGATACATTTGGCCGGAATGTTTTTTTTTTCTTGAAAAACATTAATTGTTACTCGCTTATTTTACGTTGTTATGGTTACTGTTAACATCTTCAAACGAGAAGTCCTCTTTTTGCTGTGTTTTCGCCGGACAAAAGCGTGTCACGGTAGTTTTCAAAACAATAGTTTTGTATCTTCAAATGGAAAGATACGAGCCTCGAAGAATTCTATCACTAGATAACAAGCCTTGCAACTGTAACCCACTCAGAATATAATGAACTTACTTACCTTTCTTCTTTTTTATCTCAAAAAAAATACTTTGAAACTGTTTTTGCTATGGTGTGCACGGCAATATAGCCTAACCAAAAGTCACCAACGCCATGCGAACGCACTTTTCGAACTAAAAAAATGCGTCATAATAAAAAAATGATCCGCACTTGCGCGCGCGTAAGAATACTGCTCTAGAATTCCACTGGTCGCTTTACTGGGAAGGCATTGATAAATGAAAAAGGAAATAAATACGAGCTCTATTCATGGTAGTCAGTTTGAGTGTCAATCGCGCAACACGAGAGTCTTGAAGATACGTAACCCATACGAGTGAACTTATTCGTACGCATCGGCTGGAACAAATCTTAAAACAGTTCTTTTTGTGGAGCAGTTTTCACTCGACAACAGAATGATTCTGTCGAGGAAACAGTGTTGCTGTGATAGCTGCTCCGTCGGAAATGTGATGTTCTTAAAATAAATCTAAATACCGAGAAGTGGGCCAACCATCAGGCGATGGTTCCGAAATATAAACACTCAATAACTAAATTACAGGTCACCCAAAACGTAATATAAAGGTTTTTATTAAAAACTTGGATCATTGGATAATGTAATTCGAGAGTTTTTTCATTGGCTAAGCATCATGGTATATGAGCCATTATACCCTGATCTACAAAAATGGCGAGCGTATGCGTGATTTTTTGGGCCTTTTTGCTTTTATTGTAGTTTAGTTTTCTATATTTTGGGGCGATTTTAATAAAAAATATTATTCCTCTTGCGCTTGTTGATATGAGATGATTATAGGCCAACTCGGCGCTACGCGCCTCGATGGCTACTCTATCATCTCATATCCAACGCGCTCTCATGGAATAATTGTTAAGTATCGTTAACTGTGGCTGAAGTATAAGAGTTT
>JAHPZR010050101.1:0-5000 GCA_019787425.1 Platygyra sinensis | reverse complement strand
ATCTACTTTTGAATTTCCCGCGCGCCGCCATCATACTTTTCATGTTTGATGAAGATAATAACTTTGGTGGCTCTTTAGTTTTGGATTTTACAAAAAGATGACGTCACGTGCAACCCAAGAATTTCACCCGCGCTGTTTCCCGCCGTTACTGTGACCGTGGACCTCGCGAAGAACGAATCAGATTGAAGGATTCGTTACCGTGCCCTCTTAGAAAAATATAAGTCCGGGTAGATGTAGGTATTTTTCCTCGCATCATTTTAAACCAATAAGGATCAGAGAAAATTTATTGAATTAGGACGAAATACATTTGCATTCGCATTGGTTTCGTAATTAGCATGGTTGCGCGATTGGTTTAACTTGTCATCCAATCACAGGAAGAGCAAACTCCAATCGTGCCTTGCTCACATCGTTAACCCGTGATTCAAGTATTTGCTTTGACTTTTTATCTCATTGTTTTCCACAGAGGCTGAAATCCTTTTGCTTGGTCCCTGGGAAGGAGAACACTTTCTTTTCGTGACCAATGACAGGACAATTAAATTGTTACTGAAAAAGTGACCGTCGCTTAAATATAAAGCCTTTGAATCACACCTCGCTACAAAGTTTGCCTCCTTATCGTTCCATTACTTATACAGGGTTCAAAGCGAGAGAACCCCTATCCAGAATTAGCTGGGCTCCAAAGAATCTTTGTGATTTTTTCTATAAACCTTTTACCCCTTGGTATGGTATGAAAGTTACCTCTTCTACCAACAAATCATCTCGATATTAAAAAGGCCCCTTGCATTACAACGGTTATATAATTAGGAACAAGGCACATGTGTGCCTCCTCTGGGCGAAGTTGGACGCCGAGCCAGAAAGAACGCTTTTCGCATAGATTGCTCGGGAGAGAGGGTAACACTGATACCACACGAGAGGACAATAACTTGACTCTTGAAATCACGAAATTCACTTTTGTCGCAGCAAAAAATTATGACTAGGTTCATTCCAATTTATTTTTCAGGGCTGCTCTACTTATAAACTTGCATCCAAACTTTCCGTTTGCTCCGCTTTGACTCGAACAAAAAGGTCTTACTTGACTTTTCCCCCAATCGACATAACATGGTTAAAAACTGAACTGGCAGGAGGCACCAGACTAGTTAGCTATTAAGACGGATTCCGCTCAAAGTTCGAGCAATCAGTTCAAAAGTTATTTACTAAAAATCTACTCGCAGAACATTAACTTTTTGAATAGTATTTAAAACCTCTCTCTTTAGTTCATTTTTCTAGGTCAAACCTCGTAGGAATGCTTTATGCCTGTGTCACTCTGTTTTCAACTGACGCTACACGTCCTTTTTAATTGAATATGTATAACTTAATTTCTATCGCGGGGTCAGCTAGAGAGCTTAAATCTCGATAAGACCCTCTTACCTTTCTTAAAAATATTACTATGCTATGAGTTTTTTTGGTAACTTAATTTTTGCAATAATTGCACGAAAGTATTGCGAAAATCATCTTAACAAGCGCACTGTGGACGAGGAGTTGAACAACACCAGGTATAATGGCTACAACGGGACCTAGACCAAGGACTTCTCGATTTCAAGTCCGGTACTCTTGCCTCTCGGTCATCTCATTAGATAACATTAATTTCCAAATACAACTGTTAAGAAAAATGGGCGAAAGTGGACTACGAATACTTGATCCATTGCCGTACCCAAATTTGCAATTAGCCAATCAAAAGCCGTGTCTACTGTTCTGATATCCTGCATTATCACCTCACTGACCTCAGTATGACTACGATATCACATGCTCACTCAGCTGATTTTGGCTACGGTAAATACCTCATCGCACCTTTTTGGTCAGCTTCTGTGGCTTATCAGGCTTGGGGTTAGTCTCTCCGTGGGTATTTTGGTTCGATTGCGTCTCGCTAAAATATGGCATAACTCTCACCTCGTCCCCAAGGCTTTTCCCTTTAAAATTGAGAGGGCCGGTGAAAAGCCCTGAGAACGAGTTTGACCAAATTCACCATGCCGCCGAAGACAAAAGAAAGTAAACTTGATAAGGTAACTCCTACTCAATAAATTTTACGAACGAATTTATTAATAAGCAAGAATACTATGCAACCTGAAGCTAAAACTACTTCATGTTTTACATATGTCGTTTTTCTTGGGGGAATCTCCACTGTGACTCGTAAATTATACTTCTTTTCTTTCAAATAATCAGGAAAGTGATTTCAGTGAGCTTTCTGTGACTTGATAAACGTTTGACACCAAACTGAAAAGCATAAATTACGACTAAGGAGTCATACATCGTGGCCATTTAAATAGCCATCAGTCGAATATTTTCCGCGGGTTTGTCGTTCAATCTGTTCTCTCTCAGTGACGTCTTCTCCCTAAAAGCAGATATTTTATTACATTAGTTGCAAAACAAAGACAAAGTAACATCAGGTGGTTTTTACTTCTTTCCGTTCAGCAAAAACCCGCGTTTAAGAGCCTAGTGGTCTAAGAAGCCGTTGGCAATGAGTGGACTTCCCATTTCAAAAAACAGAGATTTATATAATAACCTCAGTAGCCAATCAAGATCAAGCAGGTTTTATATGTGGGTTACAGTTAAATTATTAACTCTTAATAGGGAGGCAGCATTACGTTCTGTAATCAGTCGAGTTAATTAGGCTTATCATAATACAGGACCAAAGACGAATTGATTCATTTTTCTGCTTATCAACAACCCATCTCCTGCCTAGAAATTAACAACCTAATATAGGAACTTATTTGCTTGAATTGTCAATAACTTTCCCAAATTAAAAGAAACTATTTTGCCAGGTTGCAAAAAATGTAGGTTCTTACACCCGAGATTTTACTGTATTCTATTCTATTCCCGTGCTATCTTCTCCAAACTCTTACCCACTAATGCCTTCCTTCTGCCATAGTGAACAGTGCACCGGAGGAGTACTCTTTAATATAGGCTAGAAAGGTATGTTCGGCCCCATTGGGTGTGGCTTCTTGGACTTTTTCTTCAGAATGAGGGTATCGATTTTAGCCATTTTAGTCTCCAATACGATATGGTTTTTGTAGTGTAGTTATCAGGCAGGTGAGAAACAAGGTATTTTATATTTAAGGGTCAGGTCACAAACAGGGAAGGGAAAATCGCTGATTTGGGTTGAAATAGGCGGGTTTTGGGAGGCGGGCCGGGTGGAGTACCCCCCTTGGGGGGGGGGGGGGGCAGAGTGTACAACCGCTTTTACTCACCGTTTTTTTTCCGACGATAGAAGACGAAGATGATGATGATAGCAACCAGACACAGAACTCCAAGAAGAACGCCGATAACTATCAGCGCGTACTTGCGTGGTGGAGTTGAGGAGGCCTGACCCGACCCAACATCCACCCGCCCAGTCGTCGATGGATTTCTGGCGCCACGTCCACCATTAACAAACTCAAAATGTCATGAGGATAACTTCATTCCCGACGGCTTTCGTCCGGGGTCTTAACAGCTAGCCTTGCATTCAACAGTCTCATTCCCTCCCATGATTTGGGGTAACCTTGCAGAATGATTATATCATCGGCCTGGAAACTGGGAAACCTTTTTTGGCTTTTTGTTTTCGTGTTCCTGGTGATAAAGAGAAAATGAAGACAATAAAACAGAATTATCAAAAAAGAATCTAATTGCTTAATTAATAAAGAGATTGTAAATTGTGTATCTCTTGTGGTTTAGACACTGAATTTGGACATTTTGGAGGCCTTCCTATGGGACTCGCTTTGTTTAGGTCACCGTCAAAGGTAGGAAGAAAGCAAACCAATGTGTGTCGCGATTCTGAAGCTAGTGAATTTTATAGGATGTTTTTTAAATAGTTTTCCAAGTAGACACGGCTCGATGGAAGAGCACGTTATGAATTGATACCGCGGATAAATAAAGAATACCTACTTTAGGCTATCTAGTGCTCTAATGCTTCATTTACAAACGTGAAGTTCTTGAAATCGTTTTCCAAGTTTAATGTGTCGTCTTCGTGCAGCAGAGAAAGGACTGGGTCCTCGCTTGTAAAGAAACTGTCAAAATTTTTAACATCCGTTCTTGAATGCTATGAGGAAAACCAGTGAAACAGGATTGATGGCAAAGTTGATTGAAGCTAGATTTTCGGATTGAAAAGTTCGGATTTTTAAGCTATCATAGCTTGTAACACATAAGAAAAATGGAAGGAGTAGATAATTAAATAAATAAACAAATAAATAAAAATATATATAAATAAATAAATAAATAAACAAATAAATAAATAAATAGAAAAATGAATAATTAGTTATAATACAAAATAAAGTAAGTTACAACGTTTTCCTTACTATTATGGGCTTGAAAGGGGGTTCTATCTGCCTCGCCTCTAACTTGACCCAGTCCATCTCCTTGAAGAATGCATGATCCACAATGCTTTGCTCCCCACTGGCTGTGCAGCCGAGCCTATCTTCACTGTCCTTTGTCAAAAACTGCAAATCAGTGAAATTAATAAATATCGGTCTGCTTGAACTGAATTGCTTTGATATCATCCTGAGGAAACATAACTTTAACAGCCTTATAAGAAAAACGAAAGGAACACGCCTTAAGTCCCTATTAGCGTTCTTTCCTGCACCACAGTTCTGGCGTTCTTTCCTGTACCACATTGAAGCTAGTGAGCTGCTTGTAGTCTATTTTTCTCTTACAGCCTTTTTAGCACAATTTTATCACCACGGAGGCTTGAAATGCCGGCGCATGCAGTTGACATACAACTTGTTCCAAAATTTTGGTGTTCTTTTGAATTCTTACAAATTAGCCCTTGTTGCCTCGTTCTTAAACTCGAAATTTAAAGGAATATTTTCTTTTAAACGAAGCAACAAGGGCTAATTTGTGAAACAAAAGAAAACTAAAACAGTGGCCATTTTGGAATAAGGTGTATACGCTTTTATAAATTGTGCCAGCGTAATTTTTCGCATGATTTGAGAAAACTGGCAAAATTTATCTCATTTTTAAAACGCAACACTGCTAGCTTAATTTACATATTTTGA
>JAHPZR010050100.1:0-11079 GCA_019787425.1 Platygyra sinensis | reverse complement strand
AGTACAAAAGCGGGCTATGCGCCTCATTTTTCCTCTTTGCTCATACAATGAGGGCCTTGGTTGAATCAGACCTAACTAAACTTTGAGACCGCCGCCAGGAACTAGTGAATAAACTATTTAAGGACGTTTTACAAAACGAACTGAGCAAACTCCATGAACTTCTTCTTGATCGAAACACACGTACCCCTAACTAAGACATATGCGGACGTTTAAGCCAGTTTTTAAGACGAACAGGTTTCGTAACAATTTTATTACTTTAATGCCCTTAAGGCTTGAACGATTTAAGTAATTTTTTAAAGCTCTTCATATATAGTGACCTTATTTGTAGTCCTTTTAATGTAATTAGCAATATTCTGTTTTGCAAATAATCCTAATATATAGATTTAGGCCAGCCTAAAAGCGTAGCTCCTTGGATGGGTTGTTCAGTGCCCGATTAAGTTAACCCAGGAAAACGTAGAATTTTGATTTGAGTTTTGTAACTTTGCGGTGAGGTTTTCTGTTTTGAGTTTTATAATCACCATATACGCAAAACAAAGCAGCAAAAAAAAAAAACATTTGTAAAGAAGAAAAAAGTTATAATTAAAATAAATTTTAATCCAAGGATAGCATAAACTAGCTTCCAAACAATCCTGCCTCGTTTTCAACAAGTTAACCTGACATGAGCCTGCGATCCAATCAAAAACCAGCACATGTTCTATCTATCTATCTATCTATCTATCTATCTAGCTATCTATCTAGCTATCTATCTAGCTATCTATCTAGCTATCTATCTATCTATCTATCTATCTATCTATCTAAAATTGTGCCAAACCAAACACAACGCCTTTCGCGCTTATGTTCAGCCACAGTGTATTGGTCGGGAGGTGTGGTGACCCAATAGCAGGTGTCTACGCTGGACTTGGGATCGTGCGATCAACTTCGAGACCTGGCCGAGGTCACTGTCTTAAGTTTTTGGGAAGTCACTTTACTCTCATGGTTATTGAATTACTTTTCAGGAAATCCATGCCCGGCTAGCTATCATTGTGTTGATGGGTCATGTATTTCGTGGTCAGAAACATGTACTCAAACACCTTTTTGCGGGGATGAGACTAATTCACCTTCTGTATGTGGTAAGTTAGATATAGCCACATTAGCCAAAAGAAACCAAACTTGAACGCTTTGGTTTGCATTTACAATGACTTACCCAAACATCATTCCCGTGACCAAAATGAATTATTTTGTTTTGTAATGCGGGTGTTAACATTACAAAGTCGAAATTAATTTTGTATTGTTTACCCAGACCCGAGAGATTCATACATCGATAACATTGGTTTGTATATGCTCTTCGCTTGTGCTTTCTTTGCAGGGTCTGGAAAGTGCCACCTAAATAATTTAGCATGTACCTCCACCGGGCCTACAAGATGTGAATCTTTTAGAGGTAATATGGACTCACTGAACTGCTTTACATGCTACATTTTACATTTTACATATTGTTCGTTATTTAGCGGAAATTGAAACTTAACAGTAGATGAGATATGCGTACTTTCTGTTTCGTCAACTAAGAATACCTTTTCATCATGTTTCATCTATCTGCCTTCCATTGCAAGCGAAAAAACCAATTTGTCAGGTTGAGCGTGATTTCGAAAAGCTTGAAACTTTTTTTTTGTTATGTTTGTTTTATTTTGTAACTAGTTCCTAACAAACAGTGACTTTTTGCAGTGTGACTATGACATGAAAACCTTCTATAAGTGACAAACGAGTAATAAGGAATAGATCATGAAATACAAAGCATAACAATATGTACCTTTAAAGTATTTATATAGCCTTTAGAGTTCATTGATTTTAGCTCCGTTCCAGTCTGCTATTGCTTTCAAATCTTGGCAACAGCTGTTAACTCAAGGAATTGTTTTCTTGTTGATTAGCTACTTATTCAATATTACTGCATGCACCATGTATATAAACAAGACGCATATCTGCGTGAACTTGGGCTTCTTTTCTGGCATATCCAGCTGTGAACGTCAGAATTTTGACATGATGAATCTCAGTTGCTTTTGTTGATTGTTTTACAGCTAGCCGACGTTCCGGTCAAAAAATTCAGAATTATTGCCTGCGAGCTTAGCTTTGAATGGGAACATCTTTTTCGAAATTTTCTTACGTGATATAGACAAACAAATTACCTCGGTGGGCTAGAAAAGAGGATGAAAAAAAAGAAAAAAAAGAACAGAAAACATATAGACAGGCCGTAAATTATTCACCGCATTGCCGCGTTCGGGACGAAAGCTAAAATGAACCTTGCTTTTTTTATAATTTCAGCCTTAAAAAAGCCATCAAATAGTCCCAAATTACTCTCTGTATCCTTACAAATGTCCTGACTTCCATCCCCGAAAGAGTCTGCCCCTATTTTGAGCAAATGAACATTTCTGCGCGGAGACGCCATTACTCTCGCTCGCATACTAATTAGCTAACTTGACAAAACTTTTCCGAGCGGGGGATGGTCGTATAACCCGACCCCTAATTAGGAAAGTACGCATGCGTTTTAGGGCCCAGACGGCGATTTGTGACCGAAGGGAGAAAAAAATAACTAAGGGCAGTTTTAACCTTGGGCTCTCCCTTTAAAAAACACAAGTAAAAACCGATTTCTTGCCTTTAGCAATTTGTTGTTGTTGAAAGTAATCAGTAGAGATCTCGATATGACAGGAAAGAATTCACCTCGCATTGCACATCTCTTGTTTTGGTTTCATGCTGTCTGTAAACTATCCCCATTCCATTGGTCTCAAACAGGTCATTGTAGTTTCCAAAAAGGACTTTGTGGACTGAAACCTGATAAGAATGCCACTTTCCACTGGACCATGGGCTCAGGCAAAACGCTAACAGAAAATACTGGACCGAGTTATGATCACACCTCGTTTAATGAAGATGGTAAGAGAATTCATAAACTAACAATTCGACCCTCTGCCTTGTTATGGTAAAAAAAAAACAAAAAACCCAAAGGGAATTTTTTTTTTTGCTAACGAGCGAATAGAGATTATGCGCTTCTATTGTCGTTATCAATTTCAAGTAGTTTTAAAATTAATTAACTGTTTCATTTGCCGGCCATCATAGCATAAATGTTTTCCTACCTGCAATCGTTTTATGTCTATTCACATATATGTTTAATAAATTTTTCTGAAATGTGTATTTTACCACCATGTGAAGAATAACATTTTTACACTGCTTCACAAAAATGTTCAATGATAGTAAACAGTAAAGTGGTACAACCAGGAAAGAAAAAACAATCCGCCATTTCACATGTGACTTCTACTTTGCTAAGCCTAAGTCTTTGAATTGAGCCCTCTCTCTCTCTCTCTCTCTTCCTCTCCGTCTCTTGTATTGTAGAATCATAGTTCAAGACCAACTATTTCTCTTGTTTCTCTGCTAACGTAGAAAATATGATACTACTTTCAGCCGACTTTGGCAAGGAACTCAAAAATAGACAAGTCTTTCTCTATATACGTAGACTATACCAGAATTCCTATTTTGCAGGATCGTATATCTTTATTGAAGCTTCTCAGAAAACCACTGGAGACAAGGCGAGGTTGTTAGGTGACGATATAGAACTCAGTGGAAACGTCTGTGTTCAGTTTTGGTATCACATGCATGGATCAGATATTGGCAACCTGAGCATTTATGTCAAAACTAACCAATCAGAAACACTCGTCTGGAGGCTGTCAGGAGATCAAGGAAACCGCTGGAGATTTGGGCAGACGGCTCTGAACAGTCCAAGTTTATATAAGGTAAAGTCTCTTGAACGTTACGCTCTCTTTGGAATAGAAAGTAACGTGAGCATTTTTGTTAGGTTAGTGTTCTCTTATTTATTAGGTAGGTATGCAAAGTCTGCATACGAGCCAATTGTGGCCCATCAGGCGGGAGCTTATCCCGGTTTCTATATCATGAAGCGACCAGGGGTATTTCGATACTCCCCCCTCTGGATGGGTATGGTTGCTAGTCCATCGCAGGGTTACCCCCCATCCCCCCACCCACCCCCCCCTCCCCACCCCCAGCATTAAGTTCAACGATATCCATTTATACACCTGGGTGGAGAGAGGCACCGTTAAAGTAAAGTGTCTTGCCCAAGAACAAAACACAATGTCCCCGGCCAGGGCTCGAACCCGGACCGCCGGCTTCGGAGTCAAGGACACTAACCATGAGGCCACTGCGCCTCCAACTCTTATTTATTAAAAACCCTGAAGTTAGTTTCAGTAATATAGTAGTTTGATACATCTGAGTTTTACTGAATGGCTAAAGTACTATTTTTTTCCAATTTATGTAAATAGGTTTCTTCTAAATAAAAAACGTATTTGAACCGATAAACTATTGGCATTTTTTTTTATTTCGGTCAGTTTGTCATAGAAGGAACAGTCGGTAATGGCATTGGAGGTGATATTGCAGTGGATGACATAACGGTGATGGATGGAGTTTGTGAAGAAATTATAAAACAAGGTAAGTTTACAAAACTTGGAAACGTAAACCAGAAATAAAGTATTCCTTGATTTCAGTTTTGGCAAATCACCTTAAATCAAAGAGCAATCTTTGGTTGGCAACTCCAATCACAGTGCAACATTCCCACTGTTCATGAACACCCAGTGGCCATTCCCCCTCCCCCGACGGAAGCAGTAACGATTTTTTTTTGTTTCATTCGCCAGCAAGTCCAGACTGCGACTTTAAAGAGGGTATGTGTAACTGGCGTGCAGAACAGGGATGGGTTCTGAAAAAACGCGTAGGATTTGAAACTTTCGGTAAGATATTTCCTGTAATGTATTGGCCATTCCAAGTTGAGCAGGGAACTGGGGCGAGTCTCAAATTTCAACTAATCGATACACTGACACCACCACATGAAAGATCATGTTGAGATTGGTCACTTGACCAGGTATGATGCTTTGAGGGTGAACAGGGACCAAGTTATGGACCTTGAAAAATGGTTCAAAATCCATACAAACGTCTCTAATTTTGAGAAAGCGTCCCCCAAAACCATATAAACTCTTAAAATTTTTCATCAGTTTTGTAACAACTGTAAAATCCCGTCATGCACGTACTATTTGAAAGAAGCTGAGATGAAAGTCGCTATGTTTGCCCATTTTAAAGAGTATCACGGAAATCATAAAAATTTTAAGAGTTTTATATGGTTTTGGGGGACGCTGTCTAAAATTAGAGACGTTTGTATGGATTTTGAACCATTTTTCAAGGTCCATAACTTGGTCTCTGTTCACCCTCAAAGCATCATACCTGGTCAAGTGACCAATCTCAACATGATCTTTCATGTGGTGGTGTCAGTGTATCGATTAGTTGAAATTTGAGACTCGCCCCAGTTCCCTGCTCAACTTCGGAATGGCCATTATCTGACTGAATTCCCAAGAACATACCTAGAGAATTTGGCTTGTCACTGATAATCTTGATACAATTCTCTCCAAGAGCTAGCTCTCCACAAGGCTTATCGTAGCTCAAACGAAAGGAAATAACTCTTTTGTATGCATTTCGAGGCCAGGAAGGCTTAATTCACCGTCTTTTCGTTGAATCGTGAATTGTACAATTTAACTAATAGTGTTTTAAAACGAAATTCGAGTCTAAATAAACACGAACGTACAGATATCAAAGCCACAGCAGAGAGCTGGCCCCGGTTGTTGAAAAAGTGGATAACGCTATCCACCGGATAAATCACTCTCCAGTGGGTAGCGTGGTTTGTTTATTAACACCTATCTGCTGGATAGCGATTTATCAGGTGGATAGTGTTATCCAGCCTTTGAACAACCCGGGCCAGATCTATAGCTTTCTAAATGCCTGAATCGTCCTGAATGGACTGAGCAAGAGCATCCTAAATATAGAATCGATTGAACTTCAAACAAACTGGGCCATAATTAATTGCCGCACGTTGTCAGCAGGTCAATTATCGACCGGAAACCACAGCAATAAATCTTCCTCCGCGCTAGCGAATTACAGACATGTCTGATAGTTAGCTAGACTGAAAACGCCTGAAATTGATAAAAAAGGAAATGAAAGGCTTACTCACAATCGATCAGTCTTTGACGTGCTTTCCTTCACACTGTGGCCACGTTTTGCTCGCAAATAGCGATGTCCCAGACGTACTTCAATTTCCATGAGCGGGAAAGTAGGATGTCAACTCTACAACAGATGTTTTTCTAAGTATAACTGCCGACAAACGTTCTCAACTCGACGGACGGATACATTCACATTGACGTATACTTTAATCCGTAGGTTGAAACTAAAAGATAAACGAACTAAAAGTTACAACATGAATAAAAAACAGAATTGTACCAACTGCCAACGAAATACAGCTAATAAGAAACGACGGTAAAGATATACTTACATTGTAACGGCCACAAAAAGAAAACTACATTAAGCAACATTCAACTGCCTTCGGCGACAACTCAAATTCAACTGGGAGGGAAAAAACTATATTAAACTGCGCGCAGCGCGACTGCCAAGAAAAACTGCTCCAAGCCAAAACCAAAACAAGAAAACTAAGCCTTATATATACAAAACGTAGTAATTACATGCACAACACGTTTTCGTAACCAAGTCACTCTGATGAGTCCCAGATGTTTTACCGTAGAATCCAGAATAGTGGGAATAAGGAAGATCAAAACTGGGTCAACCGGCACAAGGATGAATCGAGGATCAATACAGTTCTGTTGTGGTAAGGGTGTCCTGACCTAAGAACTATATATGTGAACGCAGGTCCCTCTCAGGGACAGCTAATTTAACCTTTTCTCTAAGGAGCAGTGCCCTATTACTTGTAAGATTGCTTTTAATATGTTACAGCCGAATAAAACCGCCATGCAAAGGACGCTTATGGCTCTTAGCTCTCGTAAAAATCCGTGTAGATGGCTTTCTGAAGAAATGACGTTAACTGTTGTTTTGATGATAACATAACATATCACATATTTTGTATGAGGTCACAAGTTTGGACAATCATTTACATAGGCTGCCCTTAAGGCAAGGTAGCCATAAATTTTTTTAATCAAGATGAGGCTTATTTCTGAATACATTCGCTTTATACCAGCATGAGTTTGCTAAGGTGCAATTCAGCATGTATCCTAAAAGCCCGGGTTAACCTACTTAATCCGAAATCCTCAGGGTTATTTCTTTGCGAACTTTTATAAGGTGTATCACTTTTGTTTTTAAAATTTAATTATCCGGCAATGGTACAAAAAGGGCTGTTCGCCAACGCGACATGAACAAGCTTAGTCAGACAAGAGACGAGAATAACCTTCGCTTCTACGTACGAAAAGAAAAACTCTCTCATATAAGAATCTAAGACTTAGGCGAACTATTTTGAAAAAGAAACATAAAATGTTTCGACGCCCATGTCATGTAACAAAATGTAAGAAAGTTACAGTACATGTACGCATGAACCGACTTGAATGAGAACACCATACATTTCGGAATACGGCTTTAGCCATTTCTAGATTCACTGAGCCTCGGCTCTTTGCCCCTTTCTGGCTCCTAACAGGGCGCCCTTGATGTGCTAGATACTGACAGGCTGTTCTGGGACACCAGAACTCCTCATATGTGTGCCTGTGCTTGGCGCATGGGGACTTTTGCGTGACAATCAGACTCGTCTAAAAAGGCCAGCCCTCGCCAAGATAAGCTGTCTCTCTGTTATTGTCTCTCGTGACAAATGGATACAATCAAGGTGACTTTCTATGGAGTCAGTGCACTGAAGTAAGCTAAAAGATACCCGATGTTCCTCTTAAATCCCCACAAAGGTCTGAACACGTGGCGATAGAAAGCACGACATTTTCTTTTGAGATAGGATTTTCACTAGAAGGAAAGCATTAGATTTAAAAACATAAACAAGTTTCACGGTTAGACCAAGTTTTTAACAAACAAACCAAATTTGCATAATACGTTGGAGTCGCCTCATTTCCCTGCGATTTCCCCACGGCACAGTACAGGGGAACAAATAAGACACCACTTTAAGCCACTTAAGTTGTTAATAATTTGTATTTGGTGATCGTTTTTGTTTAGGCTGTAAGTGAAATCTAACAATGTTAAAGAGTTTTGAGTGCAGACAAGGATGTATCCTTTCTCCTTTACTCTTCAATTTGTATCTAGATAAATTTTCACGCTTGCTAGAATCTTCATGTGACACAGATTCAATTACTTTACCAAACGGGTTCCCTGTTAACTGTTTATTCTATGCAGATGATCTAATCTTAATATCAAGAAGGGCCGCTGGTCTTCAAAAGCAACTAAATATCCTCCACGATTATAGCGAGAAATGGCTACTAAAAATTAATCTTAAAAAGACAAAAAAATTAATTTTTCAGAAATAAAATCGCAAATCAACACGTAATAAGTTCTTTTTCTTTTTAACTGGAACTCCAATTGAGAAGGCCTCACAGTATAGTTACCTTGGCATTACTTTCAACACAAATGGAAGTTTTGCTAATTCCAAAAAAGGTTTGGTTGAAAAAGCCAGAAGATCAATATTTGCTTCTAAATGTTATCTTGACTTTAATAAACTATCTATCAATACGTGTAACAAACTATTTGACACTTTATTTCTTCCCATTCTTTTTATAAGGATCTGAAATTTGGGAAGCTTATGATAACATGAACACCAAAAAATGGGAAAAAGACCCTGTAGAAAGGCTACAAACACAATTCTACAAATATTTTCTTGGCTTTAATAAAAGGGCACCTAATGTAGTAACTCGTAATGAAACTGGACGGCTCTCTTTGAAGTTGAATATCTTATTAAGAATAATAAAATTTTGGATACATCTTGAATCTCTTCCAGAAAACAGTATTGCCAAACAATGCTTAATCATTTCCAGTCAATTAGCAAACGAAGCAAAAACATCTTTTATGTTAACAGTTAATGAAACTATACACATTATAAAGACATTTAACATCAATCATATAACAAAACAATCCAAACTAACAATACACCAACGATTAAAAATCATTTACAAAAAATAAAATGTCACATCAGCAGGAGTTAATCCGCTCTAATAGGAAATTATGTTTCTACTTTATATTTAAAACAGATGTAAGCAAATCTCATTATTTAGAACAAATAAAGAACTTTTAAGAACTTTTTTGATCGTAGTTTAGCAACAGCTCGTCTATATTTTTTAAAACATAGACGAGCTGTTGCTAAACTACATTGATTCGCAGCCTGAAAAAAGTTTGAGTGGGGACGGCTGGTGTTGCACGAAGCATAGAATTGCAGAACTTCATGGCCGCCAAACTGAAAGTTAATTTCTTCGTTTTACTTCGGGTCGCCTTATTAGTATTACAGCTCACCTTATCGGCGTAAAAACAGCGTAAATTGTGTTGGCACGTAAAGTTTTCACAGTGGAAAGGACAGTTTTGGATTCAAGAAGTTATTAGAGCTTGTTTGGACACTTGTTTACTTCATTCATCGATCGATCAAGTAGTTTCCCGCCGTTGCAAGCTTCGCAAAACAGGTGAATAGAAGTTAGATTGCTTAAAGTTTTGTTTGTAAAGAAATTGCTTTGAGTGAATTGAACTTGCTGTGTTTTTCTTACAATTATAGTAGGCTTTCCCCATGCTACTGCTAGCCTGTTAAATAATGACAACCGGCAAACCTGTTTACGCGACGGCAGGACCTTGAAAGTTGTCCTTTGTAGAAAATTTTGCCCTTTACGTGATAAACAAGTAATCGCAAGTGCTCTCGAGCAATTAAGGATTAATTTCACTTGTATTTTCAAAGTTTTCCAAATTGCCCTCGTCGCTTCGCGACTCGGGCAATTTTGTGAAAACTTTGAAAATACTCGTGAAATTAATCCTTAATTGCCCTCGGCCCCATGCGATTACATATACAAATTACCTGAATGTCTTCGAATTTGTCAACAATGCCACTCTAACCAAATTGAGAACGAAAATCATTTCTTATTTCATTAAGATCGTTATAAAACTGTTAGACAACAAATAACAAGTGACATTGTACTTAAATATCCATCATTTAATATTTTTAACGATACTGAAAAAACTATATTCTTGTTCAATAATGCTGACTTTTTCATTTGTAACAAACTACAACCGTGGACAAATTGTGTTGGAGAATGGCTAAAACATGAACTCATAGCCGTAACACCTATTGAATAAGTGCCAGCATCCCCATTCTCCCTTTCAATGTTGGAAAATAGTGAAATGCAAACTTGTGTTAGATCAAAATTTTTTGTCAACATTGCACAGGGGTGGGGAGGGGCAAAATGCGAAAAAAAAGGAAATTTCCAACTCTTGTGACCAAGGTTGTCTGAGAGCGCGTAACTCTGTCAACGCTTTTACACTCGACTAATCACAGCGATATTTGGCTTCTGTAACAGCCTGAAGCTAAATATGAATTAGTGGTTAAATGGAGGTGATATGATCAACGGGTGACGTCATAGTGACGTTGGTCAATTTCATCGAGCAGCATTGGTGTGGCATATACGATATGCTGACTTTTTGAAATGAATCGCCATATTTTTTATCGCAATAGCCCATTTCACGGTTAATTTTTCTCATTTGCATTACAGTGTAATCCAACGTGGATGCGAGGCAATTTCGGGCTGAAACTGCAAAATAGCCCGAAATTGCCTCACATACATGCTAGAATTTATTGTAATGCAAATGAGAAAAGGTAACCGTGAAAAGGGCTATTCTCGCCCAAACACAACGAGCACATGTTTATCTTTGTTTTGTTTCCCAAATCCGATGAGAGGCTACCCTGCGAGATAGAGGTCCCTTCCTTGCTCTTTCTTCTTGGTGAGAGACGAGAGGAACCCCTGCTCGCAACCGTACGATTTCCTATCGTGCATGCGCGAACTACGTCAGCATCTGTCACGCGAAACGCCACTTCCTGTCCTTGAAACTAAACGTCACTTCCTCTTATTTCGCGGGAACAGCTTGCGACAACTTCGGAGCAAAAAAACTTCAGCAGTGTCGGCAACTCCTGTTTCTTCGGCGAATGTGTCGCCTAAAACTCCAACAAAAGCCTATAGACTGAAAGTTTCCAAATGCTGTTTGATTTGCAACGTAGATTTAACAGTAAACAGCAGTTTCTACCGAGTTTGCGAGAGTTTTTTTTTT
>JAHPZR010050097.1:12500-15858 GCA_019787425.1 Platygyra sinensis | reverse complement strand
AAAGGTGAAATATGTACAATAAAAGATATGAATAGAATTAATAAAAAACGAAATCACTGTCAATTTGGGGACGACCCATTTGCGGTGACTCTTCATTAAAGTTCAGGTTTCTGAGGGCGTGAGACTTTTTTGCCCTTTTGGAATAGTCCCTGGCGCTGACAGCGGATGGCTCTAAAAGATTCCAAACAACGGATCCTCTGTAAGAAATAGAGTTTTTCATATAATAAGTTTCAAAACGTTGTACGCTAACACGATGTTGATGACGGAGGTCATACTTAGACTCTTTCCTTTGTATTATATGTTCCAAGCATGATGGGGTTCAGACTTTCGAACCATGGGATACGATTTCGGTTTCGACTGGCCACGGAGTGTTTTGTTTTTATATATGTACATGACATTTGAAATTCTCTTTATGCAGTCTCATCACTTATTTGTTTGGTTTGGTACAGTCTTATTTTGGCTTATTATAGCATCTGTCACTGTTACACGATAGACAGGTTTCATTCTTTCCTCGTGTTTCAGTTTTCATTCGTAATTTTGGTTACAATTAGACAGTTTACGTACATGAAAGACTCACTGGGCGTTAGGTCAAAAAAAGATATTTTTCTTTACCTCGTGTGGTTGCCTGATTCCCTTTACTAGGGCTAACGCCCAGTGGGTCTTTCATGGGTTTCACATAGCACTCTAATTTACCCTTCAAAGTTAATTCTCTGTTCTACCATTAGTTTACGTACATGTTTGTTTCCTTGACACTGACAACTCTCGCTGTAGCGGTCACGCTCAGGGTCTTCGTTTAGTGTCGGTAATAGAGAGAATACGTAAGAATTGATGTAAAAATAAACATTCAAGAAGTATTTTGTATTTGACAAATGATAAACAGTACACTGTAATTAAAAATAATTACTTTATGTGAAAAGTACGTGGTGTATGCTTTATCGAGAGTTACAACAATAATAAAATTGTCATTTTGATACCACGAAAGTGTCTGTAATTCCGTAATGGCGAGAGTCCGTAATAGCAGGAATCATTTCCAGTCAAACCTCTATTTATAGCTCTCGCCGTGGATCCAGATTTTGTCGTAAATGGCGAGCATCCACAACAGCGGGGTGTCCGCAAGGCGAGAATTGACTGTTTATACTTTGACTCAATGTGTAAGATTTTAATAACTTCCTTTCGTCAGTGTTGCTGACAGCTAAGGAAATGTGTGATGACGACACGGGAGTTCCACTTAATATTGATGTCACCTTCCTTTCAGACAAATAATTCCATTAAAAATATTTTTCCCTGTTGAAGGTTCTTTCGAGAGAGGATGACCTAACCTTCTGTCCAGATCTCACCCTGTTTGACGGTGGCCCTAGGAGATCTAAGGCTCGAGATTATGGGCGACCTACCCTAACCCGCTAAAAGATTTTTTTATGGGCGACCTACCCGCTGAAAGATTTTCTCCAGGTATTTGTTTCTTGCTGAGTTTAATTTTGTCATGAGCTATTGACAGGTAACCACCCACCCCCCACCAACCCGTCCCAATTCAGCCTTCCCAACCAATACTTAAGGCGCGGGTTACGCCCAGTGACCACACCCAACCACCCAAATCATTAGGCAACATTTTTTTACCTGATACACATAGGGAAACACTTACTACGCAATCCAGAGCTTAAGCCAGCAACGACGACTGTGACGCCAAGGACAACTCCCAGTAAAAAAAAGAAAAATGGATTTACATTTTTCTTTGTTATGAATCTCGCAATTGCCTAAGACCATTCAGTGCGTCTATCAACTTTAACTACTAGCTCCAGCTGAAAAAGATGCGAGGGAAGCGTTAAACTCTAAATAGAAATTGAAAGAAAGAAGCCATCGTGGTTTACTTTCTACAAACAACCCTGAATTTCGTTTGACTTGTTCTTTTATAAAGTATAGTTAAGGATTTTACCAAGTTCTATGTTGTTATTACGTGCACAGCCTTTGTTTCTTTCATTACTGGGTTACTGTAGTTGTTTGCTGAACGGCTCCTTAATATTACAACAATCCGTATTCTTCGTCCTCTGAAAACTGAAAGTTAACTCAGATATGTCACGTTATTTTCAGAAGTTGTTTTACCGCAAGACCGCTGGTCTGTCATTTTGCCGGCTTTCCTTGTTATTTTGGAATAAGTAGTGGTGTTTCACAGATTTTCTCTTTTCACCGTGAACGCTGATAAAAATATTCATGGCGGTGACATTCAATTAAACCTGTGAGTTATCATGTGATATAGGTTATAAAAAAATTGGTTTTAGGAGTAACTTACGTTTCGTTTTTTGGTGATTAGCTAACAAACAAGGATTGAGGGATTCCTCGGAATGAGCTTACGTCATCACGTGTTCGTATGACTTTCCTATGTTCTGTTTTGACCGATTCTAATGAGAGGGGGTGTGAATTGGGGTGCCGGAAACTGTCGCTTCTCAGTTAAATTTTCGGCGATTGCTCAACTCTTAGTAAACTTGGTAGATACCAGATCTCAGCTATAAACTAAGTTAAGTTCTTAGTTATTTCTCGACTAACAGTTCAAATTTTGAATTTTCAGCTATCAGTTAGGCCATTCCGGCCGACTAAAAACTAACGATTTGCTTGGGACAGTGAACTTCGCAGCAGAATTTTGCACCCAATATATTTGAATACAATTTGAAGGCGGTATTTTATTCTATGAGACAATTTTGCAGCAAACCAACTAAAAGAACAGACTCAGTAAGGAGTAAACAAGGCATCCTACAAACTAAAGAGGAAGAGGTAAAGAAAAGGTGGAAGGAGCATTTTGCTGAAGTTCTGAATAGACCTCCCTCCCCACACGATCGGAAGTGGAGAGCAAAGCTTGTGAAGCACTCGAAATTGAAACAGGTCCCGTTACACTTGCAGAGATCAGGACAGCTATACAACAAATGAAGAATGGAAAGGCTGCTCGTGTTGATGGCGTGACAACAGAGCTGATGAAGGCAGATCTTTAAACTACAGTAGCTGTGTTGTATGAATTACTCTTGAAGATCTGGGAAAGTGAAAGAGTAGCTAACGACTGGAGATGTGGGTTGATCATTCGTCTCCCCTAGAAGGGAAATCTCATGGAATGTGGAAGTTGGAGAGGAATAACACTGCTAGCTTTGGCCGCGAAAACATAAGGCAAAGTGATTATCGCTAGAATTAGGGATTTTCTTGACACCAGGCTTTGACAAGAGCAGGAGGGTTTATGAGAGGAAGGGGGACAATCGAACAGATATTTAATCTGAGAAACATCATTAAGCCGAGTAATAGGGTGGAGTGCCAACCTGTATGTTTTTGTTTTTGTTTTTGTTTTCTGTGGATTTCGAGAAGGCTTTTGATAGCATTGACA
>JAHPZR010050096.1:0-12800 GCA_019787425.1 Platygyra sinensis | reverse complement strand
GTGTTCCGCTGTTTATTTATACGATAATGTAAATAAACTCACATAAATACAGCCATGGCGAAATGAGGGAACAAAAATACGTAGATACAAGACGATTAGAAACGACATGTTACAACAAAGGATGGCCAGTCCTGCAGTTCCGTAATATCGCCCTGGAAAAGGAAGGGGAAAAATAAAGTTATTACAAACACGGGGTGTTCGTATTTGATTCACCTATCCGAGTACTAAACCTGCGAAACAGGGGCTACACTTTGTTGAGCAGGCGAAACAAGTTGCAGTTTTTGTGGGAGAGTGACACTACGCCTGAACGAATTTTTTTTTTAAATTTTAAGATGAGAAAATGTATTTAAAAGAGATAAAAAAATCCCTGATACTGCATGGCTGGGAAAGTAGAGAAAAAAACTAGAGGAATATGAAAATTGCTACTACGACGTGTTCAGACAAGCGGCCACTCCTACACCCATTTAAAATAAAAGAAAATCGTTATAGCGATCCTACAAACTTATACATAAGAAATAGTTCAAGTCTTTATACATAGCTTACATAAAAAATTTTTAACTAAGCTAGCAGTGACAAGAGATTAGTAATGATAATGGATAATTTTTGAAACCAACAGAAAGAGGAAAGAGCTAATCTACACGACGACCAAATGGGGTACGTCTTAGTCTAATTTATGCGAATAATTTCAAAATGGTTAATTTTAAAGTTAGTTACAGCTGGTTCAAGCCATTGTCTCGAAGTTTCCTGGAAGCTTATTTCATCTTCCTTTGCATTAGCATAAATGAAGCTTACGACAACTTATTCTAGTGCTTAACAGTTTAACTTTCCTGTTTTCTCACAGGGTCCTTTTAACGAATTTCTGACTTGGTTTGTAAGAAATGAATTTATTGTGAATTGACTGGAAAAACAAAACATTTAAACACTACAGTTACTTTGAAAATGAGAACCGGTGTTCAAACATTATTTAGAATCTACAATGAGCGACAAAAGTAGTTGAGACACTTTTAGGAAATGACGCTTTTCGATACTTAAGCGTTTGTTCTATTTATTTGCATCTAGCGTTATTTCTCTGATACCCCCGGCCCCCCAATTCAATGTTGTGTGGGCGCTGTGGTCTGTGTGGAATGTGTGCGTATTCAAATTAAACAAACTGTCCCTCATCCACTTTCGTCCAACCGGAAAGGAGTTTATCCTGCAGATCAACTTTACAGAAACTGAAGCGTTTGCTCCCAAAAAAGAAAAAAAAACAGGTAAAATGAGCCTAAATTATCAAATACTCAATTTTCTGCTGCACCAAATGTATCGTTGTCGAAGTTTCTAACTAGTCCATACTTACTTTCCATTGTTAACCACAGGAGGAATTAAGTCGCAGTTTGTATAAGTAAGGCAAACCCTTCTGGTAAGCTCTTCCATTTATTGCATAATTGTGATATGTTTTTGGCGAAAAAAAGTGATCTTGCTTATTTTCGATTTAGAGTTACACATATAATGTTTCCACTGGTATTGTTTCACATTAATTGGTTTTTGCCTTAGTAATCACACTTAACTCGGAAATGATGGATTTTCGTCTTTGCAGAAGACATCGGGAAAAGTTGTTTTAATAGAATTTCAAAACGAATTCGGTTCAAAAAGAATTCGGTTTTAATGATTAAGTCATTTTTAAGCCTGTTATGTTCATTTGAAATATTTGTTTCCTTCCGTTTGAGTGGCATGCCTGTGAACTAGCTAGGTGTAGTTAAGTGCATGACCACTATAAACAAACATCTGACATCTGACATCAAACGTATTTCAGCAATTTATCTGTAGTGTATGGGTTAATAGAATGTGAAAATAAGCCCTCACTCCAAAAGAATTATGTATATGTACAAGTTATACGGATCCTTTTCTGTGTCCTTGTTATTCATTGCTTGATAACTACATGAAGAGCAGTTAGTTCAAGCCAATTTTCCACGTATTTTCCTTGGAGGTTATTGCATTCTCTTTTGCATCAGCGTGCATAAATTGTATGTACTCTGGAGCATACAGTCTTACTTTCCAGGCAAGTTAATGATTGATTTCCTTCTTATCTCACAGGCTCTTTCTACACATTGCTGAAGCACAACATTCATATATTGCCTATATTGTGGCAATTAAAGACTAATTTTTGAGGCAACATTCAAAAACTGCGATAAGTTTGAAAATGACAATGGATGTTAAAACATTAAACGCTGTAGAAATTACATTCGCGAGAATTGGCTTGTTTGGGCTAATCTTTGACAGTTTATAATATTAGAATTTTGTAAATGGCATCTAAGAATGTTGTTTGGCTGGGTTAATTTGACGGTTTCACAGTTTAAAACAGCAGGGAGTAAATAACAGCCTCATAACAATACAATAAAGACTAGAATTGAGACAGGCGCAGGGACAAGGTGTAAAACACTAAGTTTTCTTTAGTTCTTTGAGCAATATGTAAGCAAAGAAATTTTAAGACAAACGAGAACTAAATTTCTTTGATCAATCACTATGCTGCTAAAGAGGAATCTGCCGTTAGGCTCTCTTAATTCTTAAGTTCAACAAGTAAAATATCATTAATTATTCACCTCCTTGGCCCGTGCAAATTTACGGTTAAACAAACTCTATGTTGTCTGCTTTGATCTTCACAGGGAAGTTATCCTACGGCAGGAACTTTTAGTTTGAGACCGAAGAGTTTGCTTCCGAGAAAAAAAAAATACAACAAAACAGGTAAGATGGACCCTTATTACCAAAAAATAAATTTTCTTTCATAAAAAAAAAAATGTATCGTGGATGTTCTAACATTTTGTTCATCATTTCAGTGCGGTCAGTTTACCACAAGAGGAAGACACAGTTTGCACGTAGAAGGCAAAGCCTTCTGGTAAGTTATTCTTAATAAGTACTTTTTAAACATTAAGTATTATACAGTTCTAATATTTTTTAATGAAAACGTCATCTTGTTTCCAGTGGTAGTGTTCCCATTGTTGCCTAAGTATTCAGCCCTTGAAAATTTTCCTCTTTGCAGAAGGCACCAGGAAAATTTATTCAAAATGAGTTCGGTTTTAACGTTCACGTTTTTAATAACATTACAGGAATTCAGCTATAGCCTTTTAGTTGTATGATATCCTTTCAGATGGTCCCAAGTATTAGACAAAAAAACTAAAAAAAAATTCATAAATGGATTGGAAAAGATTAGAAAATGTGTTATTTCATCTCGGGTTAACTTCCAAACTCCGATAAAAGGCATATACAAAGTGTAAAATGTTTGGTTTTTCTTATACATTAATAAACATGTTCTTCCGTTATTTTCGACATTGTTCTTTAAAAAAACTGATAGATTCGGAATTCATCACTGACATTCATAGCAAGAAAAACATCCGTATATAACAGGTAAACTGGATCCAAAACTTCTAGATTGCTAATTTTCTACAATCAGTACGGCAGTGGAAATGTTTTAATAAGTATATTAGTACTTAGCTAGTCCATCACTTTCTAGTGTTCGCCAAAGAGAAAGTAACAACTCGCACAAAAGCTGCTGTCATCTTCTATTAAAGAACATTGGTAAGTCAGTTTGTATTGTATACCTTGCTTGCGCTGTCACGCAATAAAAAGAAATAATAATTCGACAACCATTCAGTGGATAAAGTTGAGAAACTATGATGTTATAGAGGGTTGATAACGAAGACACATCTCCGAGTTTTAAGTCCGCGTGTTATTCTAAACTTCAGATGTTTGACGAAATATTTTTTGCACAAATTTAAATAACAGAGCCCAGTATGGAGCCGCCATTTTGGTGTTCCTCCGTGGGACACCAACATTGCAGCGGGAAAATAGTGTGAAGATCTGGAACTTACTTTAGCTATCTATAATAGGTTTCTTATTATTGGTACTTAACAAAAAATGAATTAAATAAGAACTTTTTCAAATATTTCAACTTCTGAGTAGATGCTAAAAATCAAGAGATAAGTATATATTTTTCGACAAACACGATCGTAGCTTTATGTCACGCACCGACGAAATGCGCTGGTTTCCACACGAAACAAGCTACTAAACTGAAAAGTTGTTCACAGATATAAATTTACCCCCTCTTACGCCTAATGAGGACAACAACTTTGGTGGCTCTTTAGTTTTAGATTTTAGAAAATGATGACGTCACGGGTCTGTTTTAGCCCCTGAGATTTTTCTTATTTTCTCTTACATTAAATAAAGATTAAATGTACTGAAGCATACTCTTTTTGAGGGCTTTAAAAATTATTAAAAGCATATCTTGATTCTGTCTACAACTTAACGAGTTACCTATCTTATAACATAGACTATCATGACCTTACAGAAATCATTAAACAATTATCTAAGGGCCCTCTGGTGTAATCTCTCTAATCGGTCACCATCTTCAGATATTCCAAATGCAGCTACGGTAAGTAAAATCAGTGTGGCATGATAAACGCCTTATATATACGTATCTTTGACGAAAACAAAAGAATGTGTTTCAGTCGATTAAAGGACCCTAGTCAGCCTCCGCCATTTTCGATGACATCACAATTATTGATAAAGCATGGTGAAGTGAATTCTTATTGTTTTACTGTAAGCTGTGTTTCTGAAGGTACGCTAAATTATCTTGAGTACTTTCACAGTGATTTTTCTTCGTTTCGACAGGCTCCAAATAAAATATAATAGCCAAATTCTCGCATGTAAACAAAAACGAAGTTGTGGCTGACTAGGGCCCTTTACTGAAGAACATCAATTTGTCTGCCTACTTTCTTGATTAACTTAGATATGCGACTCTTAAAGGTTAACTTAATATCAGTTCCAACCCCCAAGAGTTCAGCATTATCGGTTGCTTTAATTTAAAACCTGAGAACCATCAATGCCCAGTTCTACTTGATCACTTTTGCGTTCGGGCAAAACTAGGAGTTTGCACTTGTCGAAGTTCAGGGTAAAACCACAAATACGAAACCATTCGGAGGTGACTCCTAAATCCCGGACAAGTACAGCCTGAACCTAGCCGGAGCCATCCTTGGGTTGCACGTGACGTCATCATTTTCTAAAATCCATCAATGTTATTATCTTCATCAGGCATGAGAGGGGGTAAATTTATATCTGTGAACAACTTTCAGCTCAGGTACATGCTACGTCTTAAAACAGGTACATTTTAAATTTAAGAGTAATGGTGGTGAGTGACCTAAAGTTATGAACGTGTTTGTCGAAAAATATATACTTATCTGTGGTTTAACCGCGTAAACGATGCCGAAATTACTCTCTCTAACGAACAAATTACTTTTAATGAAGTACCCGACTTTCATAAATTATCCGGCGAATACCCAAGACCCAGACTACACTTATTTGTTACTCTTTTGAAACATTATGTCTACAGTTGTAAGTGCTTTGGGAAAGAATTCCAAACAAAAATGTTGATGCAATGGCAAATAGAGAAATGTGCTCTTAACTAACTCTGTTTCTCCCCTCTTTAAAATTAATACTTCAAAAAGAAGGTAAAGATTCGAAGCGATACATTTACAGTGTACTTAGATCTATTTATCACTACACGTAAGCACTATTGTATTGAAGGTAGATTGCGAGTAATTCTTAGGTGCCTTTCAATTTCTATCTCGTAATTTATTTTCTATTTTTCATTGTTTTTTTTTTTACTTCTTCTTTTCCTTTATTCAGTTAGTATTGTTCTTTTCTCCCAGCTGTATTGCGTCTTATGTATTAGTCAATGTAATATAAATTGTATATTAAATAAGTAAATTAAAAAATGCTTATCCCGGGATTTCTAGCCCTTTTAGAATTTAAAATATTAGGAAAACTGCTAATCTAATTGTTTGATTGATAATCGGATAATCAGCGGCCTAGATAGTCAAAGTAAGTTCCAGATGTTTACACTATTTTCGGGCCGCCGTGTTGGTTGCCTTTGGAGGTACACCAACATAGCGGCTGTACACTGGGCTCTGTAAATTTGTTTACAATATTTCGACAAATATATGAAGATCGGGAAAACCTACAGACCTAAAACTTGGAGAAGATTCTTAATTATTTATCTCCTATAACATTATAATTTCTTGAGTTTATTCACTGAATGGTTCTCGAATTATTACTTTAATTGCGTTAAGGTGCAACCCAAGAATATCACTTGTAGTTACTTGATTATCATCGGCATAGTTCGATCGGCATAGTATCGATCATCAGAGATGCCGTTAATTATCGTCGAACATAAGTGCTCTTTTATGTTGACTTGACAATTAAAAAGCTGGATATTTCACAATTCCGGAGATTTCGCGAGGAAAATCAAATAAAATGGAAATTCTCAGTAAGAAATTATTTAAAGTCTGGGAATATCTAGGGAGGTTGTCTTCTTTCCCGCAATTCCCGGAAATCACTCCTCTACTCGCCAGCACAAATTTCTTCAGCTCAACCGGGATGTTTGGTCACACAATATTTCAGTTTCATGAAGGACCAAGAAGGGGGTATGCTCGATGACCAGCCGCTGTTCGGAAAAGGAGCCCGCGCTCCTCCCCCGAAGGCACGGCTGGACTCCTGGACCGGGCATTGTTAATGTCGACTAATAAAAAATCTGCCTGCCTGAATCGAGCAGGCTGCATAAATTTTCTTTCTCGCAGTAGCAAAGGAGTTGTGCGATATGAAGAGCGATCGCGTTAGTGGGACATCTAACCAAATACTTTCAACTCATGAAATTCTACTAGTCCAGTCCCTGAACTCTCCTTTCTTCCCGCCCCATATAGGGGCTGAACCCGGGCGGGCGAAAGAAGAGTCCAGGATCACTTGCATGCGCATGCTCACAACGAACCAATCAAAAATTACTAGGTCCCAACAACGCTGCTCATGTGAGCCAGAAAATCAACGACCTACTAAAGATCCGTGAAAAGAAACCGTCCATCGTTAATCAACAACGTGTTGCTTACAAGTTTTCATGTGACCTGTGTGATACAGGTTATTACATTGCTTATACGATGAGACACCTCCTTGAGCTGGTTGAAGAACATAAACACAAGCAATCTTCTATTTGTAAACATTACATGTCAAAACATGGAACTATCCCAAAGGATCTGACTGAGAACATCACAGTCTTAAGAAAATGCAAGGGCAAATTTGAATGCCTTTTGTATAAAATGTTATTCATACAAAAGAAAAAAACCACCTTAAAACATTCAAAGTGATTACCTAAGGGCGAAACAGTTTATATAAATTAACATATTGCTTTAAATTTCAACACTGAATTTTTCCTGTCACTTGATAATGAGGACAAAATGTCCTCGAAACGTCGTGTAATTAACTAAGTATCTCTTCTCTTTTTGTTAAGTTCTACATCTTAATTTTCGACACTGAAAATATTAAAATAAAAGAAAATATTTATGGATCCTACAAACTATACATATGAAATTTCAAGTTTTTAACATACCTTATTAAAAAAAAAATTTAACTAAGCAATGACAAGAGATTATCAAGATAAAGGTAATTTGAAACAACAGAAATAGGAAAGACTAATCTATACGCTACAAACGTGTTCTTCTAGTCTAATTTTTGGAATAATTTCAAAATGTTTAATTTAAAGTTGTACAGCTGGTTCAAGCGACTGTCTCGAATTTTCCTGGGAAGCTTATTTCATCTTCCTTTGTATTAGCATAAATGAAACTTGCGACAACTTGTTCTAGTGCTTGACAGGTTAATTAACTTTCCTGTTTTCTCACAGGGTCCTTTAAACGAATTTCTGGTGTGGCTTGTAAGAAATGGTGAATTTATTGTGAATTGACTGGAAAAACAAAACATTAAAACAGTACAATTAATTTGAAAATGAGAACCGGTGTTCAAACATTTATTTAGAAACTACGTCTTGGAAGAAAATTGACTTGATTAGAGTTAACCCAGACGCTCTATGCATCGCAAATATGCTTTGCTACTACAACTACTACATCTCTTACTACTATTGTTGGCTTATTCTTTGATAACAATGAATCAGTCATGACTTGAGTAGCAAAAACTTGACTTTTTGAAATGATATAATTTTAATACATACTAAGTATTAAAGTGTTAAAACATTTTACATTTAAAAAATCTACGTCCAGAAAAAATTGACTTGTTTGGAATACCATTGCCATTTATGATATTAGCATTTTACAAATGCCATATAAGAAAACTGTTTTACGTGGCTTCATTCAACGGTTGTTAGGCTAGGACAATAGTGAATAAATAATAATGTCATAACAATATAGTTAAGTCCAAACTCAAGGCAGGCTCCGGTGCAAGATGTAGAGCATCTGAATTTTCTTCAGTTTCCGGGCCGGCTTAAACAAGTCCAAAATTAAGGCAGGCTCCAGTACAAGCTGTATAACATCTGAATTCTCTTCACTTCCCGGATTCAACTAAATAACTTCACACAATCTCTCTTCTACTGAAGTGGATCTACAGTTGGGTTTTTTTTTTGCTTGTTAGGTTTAAATAAGGAAGATATTATTAATTATTCATCTCGAATATGTACGTATTCAAATTTAACTGTCCCTCATCCACTTTCGTCCAACCAGAAAGGAGTTTATCCTGCAGATCAACTTTACAGAAACTGAAGCGTTTGCTCCCCCCCCCCCAAAAAAAAGAGGTAAAATGAGCCTAAATTATCAAATACTCAATTTTCTGCTGCACGAAATGTATCGTTGTCGAAGTTTCTAACTAGTTCATACTTACTTTCCAGTGTTTACCACAGGAGGAATTAAGTCGCAGTTTGTATAAGGCAAACCCTTTTGGTATGCTCTTCCATTTATTGCATAATTGTGATATGTTTTTGGCGAAAAAAAAGTGATCTTGATTATTTTCGATTTAGAATTACACATATAATGTTTTCAGTGGTATTGTTTCACATTAATTGGTTTTTGCCTTAGTATTTACACTTAACTCGGAAATAATGGATTTTCCTCTTTGCAGAAGGCATCGGGAAAAGTTGTGCATAATAGAATTTCAAAACGAATTCGGTTCAAAAAGAATTCGGTTTTAATGATTAAGTCGTCAAACATATTTCAGCAATTTATCTGTAGTGTACGGGTTAATAGAATGTGAAAATAAGCCCTCACTCCAAAAGAATTAGCCAGGTGTATGTACAAGGTATACGGATCCTTTTCTGTGTCCTTAATATTCATTGCTTGATAACGGTTATTAAATACGACTGTTGTACTGACAAACATCAGTATTAAAGAAATGCCAAAGAAAACGTACATGAAACTGAGCATGATAAATGAAATGCTTTTATTCGCGAAAGAAAGCTGTGAATAACCATCCATCTTCAACTACATGAAGAGCAGTTAGTTCAAGCCAATTTCCCATGTATTTTCCTCGGAGGTTTATTCCATTCTCTTTTGCATCAGCGTGCATAAATTGTATGTACTCTGGAGCATACAGTCTTACTTTCCAGGCAAGTTAATGATTGATTTCCTTCTTATCTCACAGGCTCTTTCTACACATTGCTGAAGCACAACATTCATATATTGCCTATATTGTGGTAATTAAAGACTAACTTTTTGAGGCAACATTCAAAAACTACGATAAGTTTGAAAATGAGAATAGATGTTAAAACATTAAACGCTTTAGAAAATACATTCGAGAGAACTGGCTTGTTTGGTCTAATCTTTGACAGTTTATAATATTAGAATTTTGTAAATGGCATCTAAGAATGTTGTTTAACTGGGTTAATTTGGCGGTTTCACAGTTTAAAACAGCATGGAGTAAATAACAGCCTCATAAAAATACAATAAAGACCGGAATTGAGACAGGCGCGGGACAAGGTGTAAAACACTAAGTTTTCTTTAGTTCTTTGAGCAATATGTAAGCAAAGAAATTTTAAGACAAACGAGAACTAAATTTCTTTGATCAATAACTATGCTGCTAAAGAGGAATCTGCCGTTAGGCTTTCTTAATTCATAACTTCAACAAGTAAAATAACATTAATTATTCACCTCCTTGGCCCGTGCATATTGTAGTTAAACAAACTCTATGTTGTCTCCTTTGATCTTCGCACAGGGAAGTTATCCTGCGGCAGGAACTTTTAGTTTGAGACCGAAGAGTTTGCTTCCGAGAAAAAAAAAATACAAGAAAACAGGTAAGATGGACCTTTATTACCAAACAATCAATTTTCTTTCACTGTAAATGTATCGTGGATGTTCTAACATTTTGTTCATCATTTCAGTGTGGTCGGTTTACCACAAGAGGAAGACACAGTTTGCACGTAGAAGGCAAAGCCTTCTGGTAAGTTATTCTTAATAAGTACTTTTTTAACATTAGGTATTATACAGTTCTAATATTTTTTTAATGAAAACGTCATCCTGTTTCCAGTGGTAGTGTTCCCATTGTTGCCTAAGTATTCAGCCCTTGAAAATTTTCCTCTTTGCAGAAGGCACCAGGAAAATTTATTCAAAATGAGTTCGGTTTTAACGTTCACGTTTTTAATAACATTACAGGAATTCAGCTATAGCCTTTAGTTGTGTGATATCCTTTCAGATGGTCCCAAGTATTAGACAGGTTATATCCAAGCATATAGATATTTTTTTGGTTATTTAATATAGAGTACTTTGTTGTCTGAGAGCATGTGGCCAGAAAGACAATTTCATAAATGGAGTCTAATGTAGGCTTCACTCGGGCATTCTATGGCCAACATTATATAGCAAGTAAATAGAGTAAAGTTCCGGATTGGAAAAAAAAAAATTAATAAATGGATTTGAAAATATTGGAAAATGTGTTATTTCATCTCGGGTTAACTTCCAAACTCCGATAAAAGGCATATGCAAAGTGTAAAATGTTTGTTTGTTTTTAGTTTTTTTATACATTAATAGCCATGTTCTTTCGTTATTTTCGACATTGTTCTTTAAAAAAACTGATAGATTCGGAATTCATCACTGACATTCATAGCAAGAAAAAAATCCGTATATAACAGGTTAACTGGATCCAAAAACTATAGATTGCTAATTTTCTACAATCAGTACGGCAGTGGAAATGTTTTAATAAGTATATTAGTACTTAGCTAATCCATCACTTTCTAGTGTTCGCCAAAGAGAAAGTAACAACTCGCACAAAAGCTGCTGTCATCCTCTATTAAAGAACATTGGTAAGTCAGTTTGTATTGTGTACTTTGCTTGCGCTGTCACGCAGTGAAAAGAAATAATAATTCGAAAACCATTCAGTAGATAAGGTTGAGAAACTGTGATATGCATATGCACTACAACCACTACTTCTCCTACTACTATTGTTGGCTTATTCTTTGATAATAATGAATCAATATTATGACTTGAGTAGCAAAAACTTGACTTTTTGACAGGATATGATTTTAATACATAATAAGTATTAAAGAGTTAAAAAATTTTACATTTAAAAAATCTACGTTCAGAAAAAATTGACTTGTTTGGAATACCATTGCCATTGATGATATTAGCATTTTACAAATGCCATATAAAAATACTGTTTTACGTGGATTAATTCGACTGTTGTTTGGCTAGAACAATAGTGAATAAATAATAATGTCATAACAGTATAGTTAAGCCCAAATTTAAGGCAGGCTACGGTGCAAGATGTAGAGCATCTGAATTAGTTTCTGGGCCGGCTTGAACAAGTGCAAACTTAAGGCAGGCTCCAGTACAAGCTGTATAACATCTGAATTCTCTTCACTTCCCGACTTCAACTAAATAACTTTACACAATCTCTTTTCTGCTGAAGTGGATCTACAGTTAGGTTTTTTTTGCTTGTTAGGTTTAAATAAGGAAGATATCATTAATTATTCATCACGAATGTGTGCGTATTCAAATTAAACAAACTGTCCCTCATCCACTTCGTCCAACCGGAAAGGAGTTTATCCTGCAGATCAACTTTACAGAAACTGAAGCGTTTGCTCCAAAAAAAAAAAACAGGTAAAATGAGCCTAAATTATCAAATACTCAATTATCTGCTGCACGAAATGTATCGTTGTCGAAGTTTCTAACTAGTCCGTACTTACTTTCCAGTGTTTACCACAGGAGGAATTAAGTCGCAGTTTGTATGAGGCAAACCCTTTTGGTAAGCTCTTCCATTTATTGCATAATTGTGATATGTTTTTGGCGAAAAAAAAGTGATCTTGGTTATTTTCGATTTAGAGTTACACATTTAATGTTTTCAGTGGTATTGATTCACATTAATTGGTTTTTGCCTTACTATTTACACTTAACTCGGAAATAATGGATTTTCCTCTTTGCAGAAGGCATCGGGAAAAGTTGTGTATAATAGAATTTCAAAACGAATTCGGTTCAAAAGAATTCGGTTTTAATGATTAAGTCGTCAAACGTATTTCAGCAATTTATCTGTAGCGTATGGGTTAATAGATTGTGAAAATAAGCCCTTACTCCAAAAGAATTAGCCAGGTTTATGTACAAGTTATACGGATCCTTTTCTGTGTCCTTGTTATTCATTGTTTGATAACGGTTATTATTATACATCAGACTCACTATGAAAAATCTGATTGGTCGAGAGCATTCAATCAATTCACAATAGCTTGTGGACTTGACATGATAAATGCAATATCTGCTGCAGATATTGCATTTATCATGTCAAGTTCAACGTCTGCCTGGTTACTAAGCCCCTTGGAGTGTTCTCCTCAGAAACAAAATGGCTGAACGCTTCGCTTCTCTGAATTATGTGAAAAATGTATAATAAAACAATTATTGAATTCGGTTTTCGCATGATATCATGAATGATCAAAACCTTGTGTCTGTGTTATCTGCCTCAGCCTTCGGCTTCGGCAGATAACACAGACCTCGGTTTTGATAATTCATGATATCATGCTCAAC
>JAHPZR010050094.1:45000-54050 GCA_019787425.1 Platygyra sinensis | reverse complement strand
AATAATAATAATAATAATAATAATCACTTTACTAGCTGAGCACAGACACTCTAATAATGAAATAAACTGAAATGAAACAGAACGAAACGAAATGAAATGCTGGTTTTTGTTGGAGGGGAAAACCTCTCGCAGAATAACAGGGAAGCAACGAAGTCAACCCACTTATGACACCGGGTCCGGGAATCACCACCACTGCGCCATTCCTGCTCTCCCAAATGATTATTCCAATAAGACACAAAAGTCATGATCAGTGGTTAGCGATACTGATAACGAGATTAATACCTTGTGTTTATCATTTACTGGAACTCTATCAGCGACAAGCTGTACATCTTAAAAGTAGCATTTGAAGGCAGATAAGTAAAAGATACAGCTTTGAATTGTAGAGGCAGTCACGTTTGGTCGGAGTTAGGTTAGTGAATATCAGACAAATTTGTTCCTAAATTAGCTGATTAAATGATCAGTTTGATCCACAGATTCTTATAGACATTTGCTAATTATATTAATCTCTGAAACAGTTTTATGAGTCTACTAACACTGACGTAGGGTTCGTGAGAGTTGAGATATTAAAACTTACCTTTAGGCATAGCTTGCTAACTAGGCTCCCATTGACACAAACAAAGGGAACTGAACAACTGTGGTTATTCGTTTCTAGTTTTACATTGGGACTTCTCTATCAACGTGACCTGGAATATATCGAAAGCACGGTGGCTTTTTATTTGCAATCAAATGAAGTCCAATTCAAATCAAAATTTAACTTTGTTACTAACTTATCAAAACTTACACCATCAAAACCTGTTGCGAGACTAACTGCTAAGTACAGAATCCGACAGGAATGTCCAGATTCGTTTGTCTGGTAATATCCCGGGGATAATGCAGTTCAGATACTGAATGTAAGGTAAACAAAGGGTTGATACAATCAAATGGCATTTTCAATATTTAATTCATAAATTACATGGTGCTTTAATCTCAAATCAAAATCATAAAATCACAATCTAAGCAAAACACAAATTAATTTTTGAATTGACGTAATCCTTAGCGTCGTCGTCGTGGCTACTTAAACTTCCTATTGTTATTCCTTTTAACGTCATCATATTACGAGTTCAACATCTTCAGCATGATTTTTGTCGTTGAAAGTCGTTTTTATTTAGTCATTTTAGTCCTCAGCTATCGTTGTTGCTGTTGCATCACCCCAGTCATGATCCTTATGTTTGCATTCAATGTTGGCTTCACATTTGTCAAAGTTGTCATCATGTTTCTCATCGTAGTCATTTTAAACGTGGCCCATAATCATCGTGGTCATTTTCATCGTTATCATCATCGTCATCGTCATCGTCATCATCATCATCATCCTCATTCTTATCCTCTTTCTCATCATCATCATCATCCTCCTCCTCCTCATCATCATCCTCATTCTTACTCTCATCATCCTTATCATCCTTATCGTCATCGTCATCGCCACCATCATCCTCATTGTCATCGTCATCGTCATCATCATCATCATCCTCATTGTCATCGTCATCGTCATCATCCTTTTTATGATCATCATCATCATGATCTGCATTATCATCATAGTCATCCTCATTATGATCTATTGAATTAGAAAATCCAAAGGTCAGTAAGAAGAAAATGTCACAGAAATGTTCAAAACAAGCAAAATTAATAACGATAACGATAATGATAATGATAATAATTTACAATTTTATGGTGAGGCAGAAAATACAAATTAGATATTGCAGGCTAAGTTCTGCGAGGTCCATGAACGTCAAAACAAAACAAAAAATCTATCAATTTACAGCCATCTTGACCGAACGAGCTTGACTAATAAAATATTCATCATATGTCACAAAGAGCATCATTTGCTTGCGGCCATCACTAGTGGGTAGGATAGCGCAATCTTGCACGCTATAGGGTAGCCAACGACAAAATACAAATTGGCATCTTACCGGCTCACGGAGATGGCCAAACAATAAAGGACGTTATACCACTTAACTCCTTTTAAAAGAAATAGTAAATAACCGAGTAATTCTTAACTATAAATCCATGAAACAGAACAATATTACAATAGGAACAAAAAGCGACGGTTCAAAACTTTGTTGATTATAATGGTCAATGCGCTTAGCTACACCTGGCCAGCTCACAGCCACAGGCCCCCAAAAAACTGAAAATATGTTAACTAAGCAATAACAGGCTTAGAAAGCCCAACTGTCGGGAGGCAGACCAGTTGGCTATTTACAAGCATGACCGAGGAGTTGAACTAGGGTGTAACGAGAAACAAGTCAGCTCCAGCTTAGTGGTCAGAGCGAATTTCAATTCAGGTACAGTAACCACTCGGTAACACTGCCTCCTCTCGCCATAGTCACTACAGTGGAAGCGTAAAACTGCCAAATTCCTAGAATAAAGTCTAAATTGCTACTTACCATCTGGCTTTGCCAAAGGAAAACCCCAGATTGGTGTCAACACGGTTAACAGACAAATAAGTAGCAGTGTCTTCGGAGCCATTTTCCTGAGTTCGGACGAAGCTTACTTGGTAAGATTACTTGGTTTAATGATGTACTCGTTGGTGTACTTCCAATTTATACGTTTACCAGGTAGTTTTAGAAACAGTTCTAGAAGCAATTATTCTGAGGATATTGTCACTTTTTTAAAATACTCTGAAGGAAATATTGAAAGAAGGTTTTTAGTTACCAAACAAAACAGTGTTTTAAATTTAGGTTAATATATATTAAAATGGGCGGCAGATGAGAAAGAAAAGTAGGTAGGTATTGATTGTCGATCGACTTGGTATGGTTTGTACTAAATTATTTTCTAGAATTGGTTTATATTTTGACTAAATGATCTTCTTGAGCTGGCATGTTATTTACAAAATTATCTTCTGGAAACCTTTTCTTTATGGTTTTAATTCTATTTTTCCTTGTATCGTCCTCGCTTTGATTCAAAAAAAATTTGTATTACTTAACTTTGATTTATATTTCTCTTGAGCTGTTGCCATGGTTACAAAATCTCTCGTCATGATCAGTGTTTCGTGCTTCCCTTAACGGCCAACGCCAACTTAAAACTCTAATAACAAAGTTTTCATGCACACAGTTATTTTTTATTACATAAAAGAATGAACTCTAAATGGACATTTAAACGAAGACGTTGTATTTACTTTCTAAAGACATTTGAGGATATATCTGGGATCTTTTTGTTGTAAGTCATTGTTTTTACCAGTTTTCCAGCGGTAACCGTATATGCTACAGTTAAGTGTATTAGAAAAGTTGAGAACAAAAAGGCTATTGCAATTAATTGAACTCTTTAATAAGGGCTATTGAACTCTTTAAAAAGTGTCCTTGAAAGCTGGACGATTGTCCGGACGATGAAGAGTAAACAGACCGAAATAGGTTTTCTACTTTAAAAAGTTGAAGTTCTCCAAACGTAATAACCTCTATAGTGGGTAGCCTCCTACGCACATGATCTTTGAGCTCGTGGAGACGAACAATTTTGCTTGACGAATTCAAAGAGGGTCTGTGTAGGAGGCTGTATAGTGGGTGGCGAGTCGTAAATTGTGTTATTGAGCTCTAGGTCAAAGTTTTTCCCGTTTGTTATATGTCAGTGAGAATAATAAGAGAAATCATTTTCTATATTGAATTATATGTGGACCCTTATCGGCTTAAAAGCAAGCAGTCTTAATTGTGTAGCATATTGTCTGTTATATTTTCGTACATTACTCCCTTCCCGCATATGGAAATGTTAAAAATTTTGAAACTAATTGGAGACATTTCTATACTCAAAGTCAGTTGGTAGTAGATGAAAGTCAGAGTTTTATCGAATCTTTAAATAAAGGGTTCAACACTTTTTTTAGTGGCAAAGTTTGCCTGAGCCTGTATCAACTGATCTTCAATTTGACGTATTTAATTTACTGCTCTTGTTCTCAAGGGTTGATAACAACAATGCTTGATATTATATGTGTCGTGATGTCCAACTTCGTGTTCTCTCATGTTGTCAAGGTAAACAAAGTTTTGATTATTCTTTTTCTGTCATGAGTAATATAATTTTTCCTAATATGAAAATAGTTCTAGTTAGGTACAGAAAGTTGCTTTTAGTCAGCGTAAGACTTCAAATCTATCGTGCTATCCCTAAATAAAACTAGAGTTTGGTTGTAACTCAACATGGACTGTGTAAGAGCAAGAGAGACATTTTGTCACTTCAAACGAATACTTGATAACGTTTGCTATAAATATATCAATATTTCATTTTCAAATTTCAGGGCCGAAACCAGTATCGGAGGCAAACTGAGGCACTTGCCTCAGCATTTTTTTCCTTTCTGTTTTTTTTTTTAAGAGGAAATTAAAGAACAGCAAAATCCCAGGAGGAGAACTTACTGTGGATATTGCCAAGACATTGCCAAGGGTATTTTTTAATTTACGATTTACTGCTAGAAAAATTTGTAATAGGTTTAATTTTAGATGTTTAAGTCTTAAAATTTTGAGAACTCTTATATACTACTATTTGTCTAGACCACAATTCTTTACTTATCAAGTTGTAAGTGGGTGCTAACGAAACAACACAGACTTTAAAATATAAGTACTTTTTCATATGAACCGAGTAAAGCCCTGGCCAAACGGAGTCGCAAGTAGACGCACGTTGAGAACTTAGGTGTACTTGTGACTCCGTTTGGCCAGGGCTTGCGTGCACTTGCGTTGACTTGTGATGACTGCTCCCTTTGGTCAATATCAAATTTGCACGCAAGTCGACGCAAGTTTTTCACCGTTTGGCCACCAAACCCAAGTCAACGCAAGTTGAGTAACGTCAATTAACCTATTACTAGCCAATAAAATAGAGGATAGTCTGTCTTAATACGTCTTTGTTTGCGACTTGCGTGTACTTGCGAGGAACCTTGCGAGTCCGTTTGGCCACTATGTAAGTTCAACATGCGTCCACTTGCCGGTCCGTTTGGCCAGTGCTTAATTCTTTCGTCTCTAGGTAATATAATTTTTATTATTATACATCAGACTCACTACGAAAAATCTGATTGGTCGAGAGCATTCAATCAATTCACAATAGCTTGTGAACTTGACATGATAAATGCAATATCTGCTGCAGATATTGCATTTATCATGTCAAGTTCAACGTCTGCCTGGTTACTAAGCCCCTTGGAGTGTTCTCCTCAGAAACAAAATGGCTGAACGCTTCGCTTCTGTTTCTGAGGAATTATGTGAATTATGTGAAATATGAATTATGTGAAAAATGTATAATAAAACAATTGTTGAATTCGGTTTTCGCATTATATCATGAATTATCAAAACCTCGTGTCTGTGTTATCTGCCTCAGCCTTCGGCTTCGGCGGATAACGCAGACCTCGGTTTTGGTAATCCATGATATCATGCTCAACCTCATCCAATAATTGTTTATTAACATGTCATATCTTCATTACCTCTTCAGTTAAGTCAGTCATAGCATATTAGGGGATAACACCAAGGTACAGATAATAAAAGATGTTTGATTAAACGCTAAATTACCATCGTTGAAAATGGATGAACTTTGGCCAGGATATGACATCCTATGGTTTATATTGCACCTGATCACGGGAAAGAAAAAATATAAAACACTTTGGTGATGATTTCTTACTTTCCTACTTTACTAATCGACGCCTTTGGTTGTAAACAAGTTTTAACACTTAAATTTCGAAATTTATGACTTGTTCTTTGAATTAAGGGAAGTGATTTAACTGCTGTTGAGCTTTCCGTTTCCCCTTTCCTTTCTCAAATCTCTGATGTATTACAAGATTAGACGTCTATTTATTGTTATTACTGTGTACTATCGAAACAATACAAAACTTTAAGTATCCATTATTCGTAAAGCATCAAGCTGTACTAGGGTTTCATTTTCTTAGTGATAAATAAAATTAAAGTGAGCGATTTCTTGCGATCTTGATTTGCTGTTTTTAAACGGAAGCAGGTTGTTTGTGAACGGAGTGAAGAGAAGTTATAATATCCTTAAGGATTTTATTCACTGTAGTTATAAATTCCTATTCTTCACTATATTTGGTCAACAAATATATTGGCATAATATCATAATAGCGGTCGGTCGCATACGGAAAGAAATTCAGTTTACTGAAAACAGGACACTTTCTTGATCTTTTTACCAACTGCTATTAGTAGCAGGGATTTCAGAGATTAACTGGAGTACACTGAAGTTAAATCACTTAGGTGAAATTAGATTTCTCACAAAATATGCCTGGGAAATTTCCTAACTACAATGGCAAGAAAAATTTAATGTTAACCCGAATTTGCCCGATTTTCTATGGATATTTAAATTAAACTCTTTTCTTGTGGTATCAGATCATTTGTGAAAGGTTTAAAAATACCATATAAGCGTGCATTCATTAGCACTAAAAATGCGCCAATATCGCGAGTTTCAGCACTTTCATAAATATTATAGATTGAAGGGTAGAACTTACATAGGGACATCATTAAGAGGACTAAACGTCTAAATATGGCATCCGAAAATCCGATAAAAACATAAATCTTAAGTTCTCTCTACGTCTGGTACTACCCGACTCTGGCGTTACGTCTTAATTTTGCAAATTTGGAAGGTAAGCCTTACAATACACATAATGAGTTTTACTTGCTTTTTATTACTTCAAATGACTTGAACGTCTCGTAATGGTTGTAAAAAGAAGTGCATTTTTTCACTTTATGTACCGAACACTTTACATACATACAACCGAAATAAATAATTAAGTTTTAATGCTTGATTACTTTATCATGCAATATAGAATTTTTCAATTCTTTTTTATTGGAGCTTGGTAATATACTTCACCAGCAAGTTCATATCGCAGCATAGTGGTGTTTCCCTCACAAAAAAGTTAAATTAAAAGGTTAACTTAAAAGAGTATGTTTTAATTTGTGGCTGTTAATCACATTAAATGGTAATAAAACTCAGTTTGAAGGTTCTTTAAATGCGAGTTTTGAAAGTCCACGATCTTTTTTCTCTATGAAAGTTTTAGAAGATCGCGAGTCAATGCATTGTATTCTGATTTATTCATTTAACATAGCATACATTTCACCTATGGAGTGGCCATATCGACCAACTTAATAATAATAATAATAATAATAATAATAATAATAATAATAATAATAATAATAATAATAATAATAATAATAATAATAATAATAATAATAATAATAATAATTAAATAACAATATAAAATTATAATAAGAACCTTCCCAGAATCCTTTGCAGCTGGAAAATCGTCAATCCCAAATAACTTGGTCAGTTTGAGGGCAGCAAGACCCCCACGTTGTCTAGAAATAAGTCTTACCATAAACTAATTAATGTACAAGACTAAGGGCGATGACGCCACTGGTCACGTGACTTTGCTCTGAAGTGCGTTTTTGCTCACTGTGACGAAATTATTTTGTTATTGAAAAAGCAGTCAAAAGGTTTAAAGCACAATGGTGTGAGCCATTTCGGACTGCCCGGGTACCGAACAAAATATAAATATTAAGGGAGTCTGGGTACAACTGCTATCTCGCGTTGCTTTAAACGCGAGGAAACAAAAATTTGGATGTGGGTAGATATTTTTATGAAATATACATTTTTGTATATAAAGGCAATAAACTGCAAGGCTGATACTACGTGAAAAACGTTTCGAGACACCAACATGAAAGACACCAACATGTAGATCCTACGTTGGCAGCGTTTATCGTATGCGGTCCCTTGCAGTTTATAGTCATACATTTTTGCTATTTTTAATGCTGTAACATCATCGGTCACGTGACCAGAACGGACCAAATTTTAATATTTGTTCTAAAAGTTTATTAGAACCCTTCTCCAAGAATATTTTTAAGCGAAGTTGTAGTTTAATAAATAGTGTTTTAGAAAATGGCCATGATTACTTTTTCCCAAAAAAGTGCGGCAGAAGAAAATCTAACTGAAAAGTTTGTCAGCTTCCTGCTTAACGACCATTTGAGCTAGCAACGAAAGAAAATTTTGCCAAAGGCCTGAGTGTATGCCTTTAATGAAGAGGTTGTCAGTTTTTTCAAATTTTGATTGGTTTAGGATCGGAGGAGATCGATGTTTTTTCTTGAAACGAAATGAGTGAGGCCTGGGAGAAAGTAAAGCTGCTGCCCATCCCCCACTCCGTTGGGATCTTCCCAGCGGATTCCTGGTGGTACGTAATGCGGGCTCCTAAAAAACTAACATTCAAAATGGCGCCGACTGGCAATGAAGTGGAGTGGACAGTGGAGAGAGTTTTGAGTTACATAGGATAGTTTTGTTGCTGTTCTTCCTACTTGACGCGGCCAAAACGAGTCGCCAAACACAGAATATATGTCCTTTATTTGTATGCTGAATGAAGAGGAATATGAAATGAGCAGAAACTTTGCAGACGTTTCGCAAACAACAACTGTTCTAACAGAAATTTACTGAGACCTGAGGTGTAAGATAAGCGTTTCTTGTCGTACAATGATCTGATTTTATTTTGAAGACTGGTTTAAGCTTATGTCTTTGATGTTAATCGTGTATGAAGCTTCGTATAAGTGCTACCGATAGAATCGTGCTGAAACTTAGCAAACTGGAATTTAAGTCGTCTCGGAGGAAGAAAATAGATTTTGGGAACGAGTTGACAGTGTTAAATGAGTCTTCGTCGAGTCGTGTATTTGTAATATTGACCAATTGGTCATTTGGGCCACAAAAAATAATGATTTAGTATTTGAATTTAAGGGTGAAGGTTGCCATAGGACAGCAAAGATAATTAATAGCAAATTCAGGGAAGTTTATGAAAATTACATTTTTTGATTCAGTGCCTTTCAGTCTGTATCATTTGGGTTTCACTTACTGGTGGTTAAAAAGGTAAAGGTAGAGACTGCTTGCATTCAACTCCAGTGGTAGACTTCAAAAAAACGATGGTACTCACGTTTAAATAAGATCATTTTTTTAACTTTAAATTTGTATCTTCCCGTTGCGTGTATTGACAGACATGGATTTATGTTTCTTTTGCATTTTGTGGTCTACAGGTAATTTGTGGGATTAATAACCAGGAATGCCCACTAATGAGGACATTTTAA
>JAHPZR010050094.1:30000-35000 GCA_019787425.1 Platygyra sinensis | reverse complement strand
GTAATTTGTTGATGGAGTAACATGCACTCACCAAATGCTTAATTGTTCATATTCACACTGGTTTGCTTGCGGTTAGCTCTTATTTGATGTTTGAGGCAACTCTATTATTAATGTTTAAGAATGTCAGGTTTTATAATTAAATTTTGGGGAGATTTGGCGGATCAACCTGGTAGTATAGTGGTATAAGCGTAATGTCAGGAAACAGACGTTTGGGGTTCGATACTAGGTGGTTACTTGCAAATTTCTCCTTTTTCTTAAATTCAGTAGAGAAAAATTCGTTCACGGTTAAAAAATATTTCTAAGTGTCGCGAAAATGGCATCGGCCGTTTACGAAACGGAAATTTGCCGCGCCGACACAGTCGTCAATGTAGCGAAGGTAGAGGTCAGGTTTGGGGCCGTTGTATTGATTGAAAAATTGGTGTTCATTGTAGCCTACGAAAAGATTGGCGTAGCTGGGTCCAATTTTAGTACCCATGGCCACACCATTGATTTGTTTATAATAACTGTCAGCGAATGAAAAACAGCTTAGTGTTAAAACTAGTTCAGTCAGGCGGAGCAATGTTTCCGAGCTTGGTTCCTTGACAGTACGTAAATCAAAAAAATGTTTGAGGGCTAGAAGACCTTCGCTATTAGGGATGACGGTGTAAAGAGATATAATATCCATAGTGTAAATAAGTTTGTCTTCGCCCAGGAAATTGAAATCGCGAAAAATTTGGAGTGCATGTTGATTGTCTTTAACATATGACGGTAAAGATCTGACGATAGGTGCCATAATTTTGTCTAAATAGCTAGAAATGGGTTCGGTAGGGCAACTACACGCGGAGACAATAGGTCGGCCTGGGTTGTTAGGTTTCTGAATTTTAGGTAAAAAGTAAATACATCATCATCATTATCATCACCATTATCATCACAGTCGTCATCGTCTTTGCAATCTTCTTTGTCATCATCTCTGTTGTCATATTTGTCATCATCTTCGTGATCACGGTTGTCATCATCTTTATCGTCATCTTTGTTCCCATATTTGTTGTCATCTTTGTAATCATCTTATGCAACATCTTTGTTGTTATCTTTGTCATCATTTTTATTGTCATCCTTGTCGTCATCTATTTAAGTATCTTTGCCTTCGTCTGTGTTATCTTCTTTGCCATCATTTTTCTGGCCATCTTTGTCATCATTATTTTCATCGCCTTTGCCACCATCTTTGTGGTCATCTTTGTCATTACCTTTGAAATCATCTTCATCATCTTTGTAGTCATTTATGGCGTCATCTTTGGAGTCATCTTTGCAGTCCTCTATGGCGTCATATTTGAAGTCAGCTTTGTCATCATCTTTGTAGTTATCTATGGCGTCATCTTTGTAGTTAGCTTTGTCATGTTTGTCGTCTTCTTTGTCCTCATCTTTGTCATCATCTTTGTAGTGATCTTTGTAGTCATAATTTTACTCCTCTTAGTCATCATCTTTGTAGTCATCTTTTTTGTAATCTTTGTAGTCATCATTATTGTACTCTTGGTAATCATCTTTGTAGTGCTTTTTGTGATAATCTTTGTAGTCATCTTTGTTGTACTCTTGGTAATCATCTTTGTAGTGCTTTTTGTGATCATCTTTGTAGTCATCTTTTATACCTGCCAACTTTTTCTGAGATATAGGCGTGAGATTTTTATCCTGGGAGTGCTGAGATTTTTGAAGACGACACGATCATTTCCGAAGATTCCCGAAGAAGTCCGAAGTCTTCCGAAGACGTCCAAAGTCTACCGAAGTTGAAGTTATCGAGAAAACGCTTAGCCACAAGGACCCACGTTAGCTGATAACATCAGCGCTATAGTTTCTATAATCGGAAAGTTTTGGACTGACAGGGTCATTTTTTTAAGGCAGTTGTGATGTTGGTGTTCCCAGAAACGGCCATAAAGCTTTCTTCTAGCTGTTCATATTCTTTGTAATGTAGTGGTACAATTATATAAAGGAAATGACACAGAATGAATGCGTTAAAGGTAATTTAAACAGTAAACTACCTTTTTCACATAACACACCTTGGCTGGACTACACGTGGCTATACTTCCATACAATCCAACTCTCCAACGTTACGTACGACAGTAAGAGCGAGATGTACGACATGTACGAAAACTCGGAAGTTAGCACATTCATTTTCCCGCCTTATGAGTGACCTACCAAATTTGCAAACTGTGGCGAAAGCGGAAACAGCCCTCGCATTTCCCAGTCCCAGTCTAAGGACGCGCATAAACGCGAGCTCGCTCCCAATGCTTTTCACTTCAAAAATCAGAGATCGCGAGGTGAGGTATTGTCATTTGTTCATTTTACACATGGTTTTCGTTCCTTACATGCGTCTGAGTTAACATAATTTATGAAATTGTGTCAAGCAAGACAGCAACAACTCACATTTTACAATCAGGCGTGAGAAATTGGCCCGCAGGCGTGAGACTCGTGAGTTTTCAACCCGGAGGCGTGAGACTCACGCCTAAGGCATGAGAGTAGGCAGGTATAATCTTTGTTGTCCTCGTAGTAATCATCTTTGAAGTGCTTTTTGTGATCATCTTTGTAGTCATATTTGTTGTCTTTGTAGTAATCATCTTTGTAGTGCTTTTTGTGATCATCTTTGTAGTCATCTTTGTTGTCCTTTTAGTAGTCATTTTGTAGTGCTTTTTGTGATTATCTTTGTAGTCATATTTGTTGTCCTTGTAGTAATCATCTTTGTAGTGCTTTTTGTGATCATCTTTGTAGTCATCTTTGTTGTCCTTGTAGTAATCATCTTTGTAGTGCTTTTTGTGATCATCTTTGTAGTCATATTTGTTGTCCTTGTAGTAATCATCTTTGTAGTGCTTTTTGTGATCATCTTTGTAGTCATCTTTGTTGTCCTTGTAGTAATCATCTTTGTAGTGCTTTTTGTGATCATCTCTGTAGTCATATTTGTTGTCCTTGCAGTAATAATCTTTGTAGTGCTTTTTGTGATCATCTTTGTAGTCATCTTTGTTGTCCTTGTAGTAATCATCTTTGTAGTGCTTTTTGTGATCATCTTTGTAGTCATCTTTGTTGTCCTTGTAGTAATCATCTTTGTAGTGCTTTTTGTGATCATCTCTGTAGTCATATTTGTTGTCCTTGTAGTAATCATCTTTGTAGTGCTTTTTGTGATCATCTTTGTAGTCATATTTGTTGTCCTTGTAGTAATCATCTTTGTAGTGCTTTTTGTGATCATGTTTGTAGTCATCCTTGTTGTACTCTTGGTAATCATTGGAGTGCTTTTTTTGATCATTTTTGTAGTCATATTTGTTGTACTCTTGGTAATCATCTTTGTAGTGCTTTTTGTGAACATCGGTGTAATCAACTTTGTACTCTTGGTAATCATCTTTGTAGTCATTTTTGTGATTATCTTTGTAGTCAGCTTTGTCATCCTCTCTTTTATCTTGTTTGTCTTGACCTTTTTCATCGTGTCTGTCATCATTATCATCTTCATGATCACCATCGTTATCATTATCATTATCATCGTCATGATCATCATCATCATGATCATCATCATGATCATCATCAAGGTAATCATTATCATCATGATCATTGTCGTCATCGTATTGGTCATGCACCTCGTCATTTTCAGTATCATCGTCATTCTTATAACCACGGACGTTATCATTCTGGTCATCTTTGCCATTATGTTTATCATTATCGTTATCGTTATGATCATTAATATCATTGTCTTTGGTATTTTTGTTATCGCTTTTGTCTTTATCATCAGCTTGGTCATTATCTTTGTCATCGTCTTTGTTTTTACCATCCTGTTTGTCAGCGTCTTTATCGTGATCTTTAACTACAAAATTGATGAGATAAATTGTTTTGTTAGCCTAATGGTTTCTTAAGCTGATGTTGGTGTCTCTCTTGTTGGTTATATTTTTAGGTGAGGATTATTCCCGCAATATTGGCGAGACATTTGGTCAATTATCATTTAGATTGTTATAGGTAACCGTGTAAATGCGAGTGCGGTAAAATTTAGAATACGAGTTCCTATTTGAGATTAATTGCTTGAGGTTTCAGTCGATCCCTCTGTTATCATATGACTGGTAACATTACTAACCCGCGCGTATTAATTTGCGCTACAGTGAAAATTAGATTAACTATTTGTTTTAAATTCTATCCATCTTTGAAGGTTTTAATAGTTTTAAAGTTTTAAATTCTGCTACGGTTAACTCTCTCGTAAGCGGTCAGTCTTGGTACAAGACAAAGTGCTTGCTTACGGGAGGTGGTCGTTTACGGGAAAAATTAACTCTATAAAATAAGCCCAATGCTTGATGGACTGATGGATTACATTAAGATATTACCTTATCAGCTAAAATATTTTGGAAAATAAACTGTACTTGTCAATGTATCTTTTGTTAATTAAATCACCTGATCGAAATCTAAACCGAAAATCCACATCTTCTTTGCATGTAAACTTTTCTTATCTGTTATCAGTCCATTTAGCGTTCAAAACATCATCTCTTGTTACTTCTGGGTAAAGATATTTTTAACAATCATACCTGATCATAATGGTAGTCGCAGGCCGGAAACAGAAAACAAAAGAATATCTCAAACTTCTGGCCTAAAAACTGGTGGAGGCTGACTTAAATTGTATATAAGGCCGACAGGGTTTTTAAAGTTATGGTAGCTCTTTAATGTGTAAAAGATATTCTAAGAAAAAAAATGGATTCTGACATTTTAACGCCCCGAGATTTAGCTTTAAAGTTCCCCCTTCAGCCACGTCCAATGAAGATGACCGTGTGTCAGTGCAGAAAAGGGTCTGGGTTTCTGAATAGGTCGTAACGACATGTCAGGTATCACGAAATCCTTCACCACTAATGAAACTGTTGTTTCATTAGTGGTGAGTACTTTTCCTCGACAAAAGACAAACAAACTGAAGTTGACGAAGCAAAGCGGTCGACAAGCAAAAAAAAGAAAAACATGAAGCTTTGAGATGTTCCTTTTATTACGCGGTCAACTTCATTGGTTGTGCCAAAAAA
>JAHPZR010050094.1:20000-25000 GCA_019787425.1 Platygyra sinensis | reverse complement strand
AGTCTGTTTTAAAGGGATATTTCAAAGACAGTGTCGAGGGAACTCAGTCCCACCTTTTCTGGTGTCTTTGATGAAATGATTTCGTATGGGCCAACTTGAAAACTCGTCTTCTCAAGCAGTACCCACTGTTGCCCAGTTACGTCAGCTCAACTGCTATTTCCGTCGCCGTAAAACAAACTCAAATTGTGATCGCCACAGTAAGGATCCAGAAACACCTGGCGCGGTATATTCATTGGAAACTTTGTGGTAAATGAGGATTAGAAAGAGCTAGTAGCTGGTACGAACAGAAGCCTGAGGGAGTGGTGGAAAGAGAAAACTTCAAAATACTGTGGGATTTCACAATCCAGTGCGACCGGAAAATCGATGCAAGAAGACCAGACATTGTCTTTATTGATAAGAAGGAGAGAGAGGTTGTCATAATTGATGGTGTCATCCCAGGCGATAACAGGGTGAAAGATAAGTAACTTGAGAAGGTAGAGAAATACCAACTATTGAAAGATGAAATTGCAAACGTTTAGCGTATGCGAAAAGTCATTGTAGAGCCTGTTGTTATTGGGGCCCTTGGAGCTGTATCGGTGAACTTTAAAAGGTGCATAAAGCAAATTGGAGTGAAAGTGAGTTTAGAAGTCATCCAGAAAACATCATTGCTGGGGACAGCAAAGATACTAAGAAAAGTACTGTCTCTGTAAGAAGTAGGAAGAGAGAGACTTGGGACTCGTGATGACTAGTTGTAACCCGCTCCCAAGGACTATAAACCAGGCTGAATATCCTGCCCGAGTCTATAAGGAATGGACATAATAATAATAATAGTAATGATAATAATGATGATGATGATAACAATAAGCATATGGATAACCATTTCAGTTATAAAAACTGTGGACAGAGAAAGTCAGAGTTAATTCTCTGTTCCACCAATTGTGTTCATAGTGCTACGCGGCACAACATTCATATGTACCCTTACTTTCTCTTCGCCGCGATTCACCACCTAAATCGTCCCCGACTTTCTCTGTCCGACCTCGTAGCTCAGTCGGCAGAGTAACGGTAGATCTAATCCGGAAGTCGTAGGTTCGATTCCCACCGAGGTCAAAAGATTTTTTCTTTACCTCGTGTGGTACCCTGATTCCCTTTACTAGGGCTAACACCCAGTGGGTTATTCATGGGTTAAATTAGCACTTTAATTTACACTTCAGAGTTAATTCTCTGTTCCACCATTGGTCTAACCGCAGATGGTCCGTCTTTTCCAGATCACGTGATCTGCTGAACGTGTTTTGAAGGCTAACACTAAAGAAAAAACCTGTTAACTAGTGTCGTTGTCTTATAATTATCGACATGTGTTACATGTGAAGCGAACCTAAAGTCAGATGAAAAAACAGCACAGTTGTGAAGGTCAAGGTCATGCGGAAAATTGCCTTGTAGTGTGTAAAAAATAAAAACTTATTAGTTCCTGTTTTTAATTTGGTTGGTGATGATATGATGACGACAAAAATAATTAATACCAATGTAATTTCGAACATTTTAAATAAAGATAATAGGCCAGAATGGGTGCCTTGTAAGTCTATCCTCGCTTTCATGCATAATGACCCCCTTAAACGGCCTAGACCTAATTTCTGTCAATGGCTCCATATCAAAATATCTCTACACTGCCATAAAGAACCTCTGTGCAAAATTTGGAGCTTTCTTCACAAAGTGCAGCATTTTTCACATATCCGCCTGCCCCATATTCTCATAGGAGTTACACTAGGTACTCATCAACTTTAAACGCATATGATTTTAAAAGGACTGCAACAAAATTTGGTTACGTTGCCCACAATTTATCTGGGACAATTTGGTAAGTTTTTGAGTCAATTTGGTCAGTTTTTTTAGTCCACGAATCGACAGCATTGTTTGAACCAGCTAATTTTTTTGCAATGAATTAAGGTTTCTCGACCCAAATACAATTAGTAGGCGCCAGGAGACTACTGACGTTGACCATTTAGGAGTGAAAAAAAAAATCTAAAACACAACGTCGGCAGGGTATGTCCATGAACCAAACCATCAAGAAATCATTTTTAAAGGTCAAATGCAACAAAATTGGGCCTATTTTGATTTTGAGTTAAGAAAAAAGATGATAGCCAAATAATCATAATGCAAAGTTTTGAATGATTTCGTTAAAACATCGCCGAGATATTGGACCTTGAAAATGACCCTTTTTCTTCGCCTTACAAACGGATCGGTTCGTGGAAACGTCGGAAAATTGTCGGAACTGGATTTTGTGACGTCATAATTGGCGAGCTTCCCGTTCAGAACAGAGAGGAAACACAGCAAACATGGGTGTTTTGTGCAGGTTTAATTGTAGCAGTCGTTCAGAATCTATTCAATGAGCCTTATTACTCCCTTTAGAAGATGAGAAAAAGAGGGAATAGATCACGTTGATTAAGACGAGGATAGTATTGGCGGTTGGATGATTCTGTAAAACGATTTTACGCCATTGTAATTTGTAAATAGGATTTAAAGCTTAAGATTTAAGTTAAGAAAAGCCTAAATAAATCATCTTGAATTACAGATTTTCAGCACCAACATTGTCATTTAATAGTTTAACAAAATAAAAACATATTTTTACAAGAGTATTCTGGATATTTTTTCTTTCCTAGTCGTAATTTGCTGCGATGAAGTAATTGCTTACGGAGGAGACTGCCATGTTAAGGAAGAAAGGAGTGCTCATTATGGCCCTGCTGTAAGAAATGCTATGACGCTATTGTAACTTTTGATTGCTCATCAACTTTTTCTTGGAACAAAGGATTGAATGCACTAATCACAAGCCCCCTTGTGATATAAATGGTACTGCCTAATCATCAGTTGACCTCATTGCCTGATGAAGCATAGCAGGCTGAGTAGTTGATGCGCTTCAAATCTACTTCTCTAGTGACCTCATTAAGAGACAAATGATAACATCACAGTCCTGTTTTCACAACCCTTAAGAGACAAGCGTCAACAGCCTTTTCACATGGGGGTACCTTGGCTTGGAGGTTCCAATCAATTTATCAAGTTCAATAAGCTCTTTTTAAAAACTTATAAATTTACATATTTGTCTTTTAGTTTGTCTAATTAAAACTGTAGAAGTTACTTAGAATCTGTTTGGATTTGTATGTTTCTGTTTGAAACATGCTGGGTTGGACCATAACCCTTAACGACGTTCGCACTAATTGTTTCTGTGCATCCTTACTGCGCACGCAAATTCACATGCCACGTCATCATCGAGTGCGCGCGCTAAATACTAAAATAAACAATGATAAGGCAGAAGGCCATTTGCCATAGATTTGCTTGGATTTAACGATCTTGGATGTTCGGTGACCCCTACTTTTCTTTTCGAAAACAGATTTTATTTACAATTTTCTCCACATTGTTCAAAAATGAACAAAAAATATCGACTTTCTTGCTTGAAAGGATGGAGGTTGAAATCTGGTTGCAAACGCAGACGTTCACCATTTTCCCATCTAATGATACTGCCATCATTGGAAAAATAGCTCAATTGAAAGTTTGCATACTTAATTCTATCAACAGTCTCAATGTTATCTAAACCGTATTAAAGAAAAAGTTCTTCCTGCCATGGCGTTGTCCGATAATGCCAATCATCTTGTCCATACTGTTCACAATGACTTGATTTCCATAGGCGCGCTCAATACAAATGATAGCGAGGCTATTGAGTCTATGCTGTTCCATGGCGTTACCAAGGTAAGGCTTGAATCGCCGGAATCCGCTGAACGAACGTTCCTCTGAGCATGATATTGCGGGAATGACGGCCAAAATGGACAACACCTTCGAGAACTCTGTTGCAATTTTATAAAGGCTGTTTTCGTGCAATACGTCAATGACTGCCGCTGTCTTTATTGATTTTTTGACATGTGCTTTTTTGAATCGATTGAACAGGCGTTGGTCTGCCTGAAGTAGTTCCTTGTCGAAATTGTAGTAACCAACAACTAGGTCAAAGCCATCACTGGCGAGGGAATCACAACCAGTGACGTCACCTAACACACAAAGAACATCTTGGTCATTTCCACTGAACCGATTCTCGATTTTGGTCAGGTCCTTGTCCAGAGAGATGAAAAAGGTGTTGACTCTATGTGGCAGTTTGATGGCTGACTAGCAGCAAGAAAAATTGTCCATATTGGGTGACTTCGGTGAAAACTAAAAAAGGCCCATTGAAAACCGGGTATTCTGCATTTTAGCATGTTGAAGTGCAGTGTGTCAACATTGAACAAAATTAGTAAAACTTCATCGATCGATGAATATTAATAATGATGAAGATAATGTCTGCCAAATGCAGTAACATTAATAAAACAACAACAACAACAACAACAACAACAACAACAATCTTTATAAAGAAATTAAAAATATTCAGTTCCGGGAGTTTTTACCAGATACCACCATATCCTTTCATTTAGGGACAATAAAGGCTAAAAAACCAGCCAATACCCAGTAGTTGCCAGCTGGGGACATCAACTCGTATTATGTGATACTTTAGATTTACTTAAAAAATCGATCGAATAGAATAAACAAATTACTTAATGGAATTTGTGTAGTGTTCACCTTTCGCTTTGTTGACCTTGACGGACGCTTGAACTCTAGTCACCTTCTACGTTTTTCACTTGTTCTTGAACCTGTAACGTCCACAGAGTTCACAAAGAATCGAACGAACTTCAATGAGGAAACCTTAGAGCTGACCTTTATGTGAACTCGTCAAAATGTTTTCCCGCTCTCCTTAAAATTGGCACTAAAATTAGGCGCGAACTGCAGCAGCTGCTAGCAAAACGATACAGTTTACATTTTACACGATATTATTCAAATTACCAAATCAAGAGCGTTCTGCCCGAAAAAATGACAAAATTTCCGCAGCTGGAGGGGGGGGGGGGGGGGGCGGCTGCAGCCCCCCTTGCCCCCCCGGCTCGTAGGCCTATGTTCCTAACCTTTGAAAACTCCCTAACCCTTAAAATTCCAAGGACGAAATTAACACCCACATGCCA
>JAHPZR010050094.1:0-15000 GCA_019787425.1 Platygyra sinensis | reverse complement strand
CATGTAATGCAATGACAAAAATTTTGTACGGAAACTCTGAAAAACGTTTTCTCGAATGCGAAAAAAAAAATGGTTTCAATTTCTCTTCCCAAACTTTTTCCGCGCGAATTTTTTTCATGTTTGACTGTATTACTAATAAGTAATCATACGGTTCGAGTAATTTCAGCTTTTTGAAAAACTCACTCCTGCAAATTAATTCCAAATTGAACTAAAAACCGTATGATTACCTATTCCAATTCAAAACAAAAGAAAACAATGATAGGTCACTGAACTCGTTTTCGAGAAAATGACGATTTACCTCTATGGCGAGGTCCAGCCGTAAAGAAAAAACCGCTATTTTTTTAATGCGCGCGCGCTGATTTCGCGTGGAATTATGCGCAGTAGAGATGCCCAATGCAGTACTGGTGAATGACCTTGAACAAACCACAGTGGCAAGGAGACTGCCACCAAACTGGTTTAATGAGTAGAATAATGGCTGCGCACGTGCGATATAAATCTTTGTACATTTCTTTGTCGTCCTCTGCACAACAGCAACAACGTGAAATGGCGAAATTTCATGGACAAATTTAGCTTGAGACAATGAACCTTGAGCAAGTTCTGAGACCAATAGACGCTCTGAACAGACCTGGACAATTGTGAAATTCGAAGGTAAAATCTAAATTCAATTTTACATGTACTAGACGTTGTCCTCTGGGCCGCGGTCGATATTCTTTAACTTCTTTATTGGCTTTTATTATGATTTTAGACCGGTCCTTAGATTCCCTCACTAAGAATTACATGTTTAATCAATAATTTTGTAGCCGCTAAAACACTCTAAGCACATCGAAACGACCACAGGTGAAACCTGCATTGTAACCACACAAAAAACCGGTCACAGAAACAGGAACACAAATTACGGTTTCAGACGCGTGCCAGACTCCTAATAATATCCTGAGGTCACTGCATGAGGGCACACAATTTGCCCGATGAACTCCAAGTCGCAAAATACAGTATTGCACGACGATTGCACGGTGATTGCACGGTTCCTAAATGAAATACGAAGTAATAAAGGCTGAAACTGAATTTCATTCATTTGCTCGGCGCCACTAGCACTTGTGTTATAAACACTGCCGAGGGTAAATAAAGGTTTCTTTCCTTTTCTTATAACTATACTTGCCACAAAACACTAGTATCGACCGGTTGAGTGGTACTTGCGACACACGCTTTGACCTGTAAAACTTCAAACATGCTGAGAAAAACTTCGCACCAAGCAAGGTCGCCCCCTAAACTTGGCGGCCATTTCACTTTTTCACGTGAACCGCGCGGGCCTGGGCAATAAACTAATACCTGAAGCCGCTGTACGCGACTTAAGCAAACTCAAGCTTACAAATATGACAACAATAACATCGATCAGTAGCTGTTCATCTTTGGTTATTGCTAGAATGGATACTCCAAAATACGGCGAGACACTTCGTGACACAAACAGGTACAAGCAGATAAACGAGACCCTAATTTAGGAAGAGAATAACTGCTGGGTCAGGCACTGATGTCTAGTGATTAGGTTTTAGAAGCGGTTAGCTTTCATAAATTGTTCTGGTTACACCAAAACTAAACTTGGTAAACCTTTGGTAAGGCTTTACTAAGATCGGCTGGTACTTTATATACACAAATTTAAGTGTCTCACCATATTTTGGAGTATCCATTCTAGTCACAACCGTTCATCTTTCTCTTCTCCTAAACGGAACAAAGTTCGGTACATGTAACCAGAGGATTTACCCCCTTTAAACCAATCTAGTGGTCTTTGCAATTGGGTAATTAAGGCTTATCTTCATGGCCAACAATTATTGGTCTAATAAACAGTTAGAATATGGTCTCGAGACTTCTATGAGGTGGTAGTCGATGAGGCCGAAGGCCGAATCAACTATCACCTCATAGAAATCGAGAGCGAATAATCTAACTGTTTTAGTAGAATTCTTACTAAAGTTTAATTCAAAAAACGGTGTCCAATTATTTCTCGATGTATTATTAAACTTTGGACGTCAAAAAGATCGCCCGGATTGAGTTGGCAATAAAAATTGAAGTCGTGCACGAGCGCGCATCATTTTTCAATAATATCAACTTTTTTAGGACAAGAAACCGTAAATGTCCTTCGTTTAGTCTTCCCAGGATTTCAAATTATCCATTTTCATCAAAATTTTCCTCCAAAACGTTAGCAAAACGAAAAAACCGTCGCCATTTCGTAGACGAGTTCCAGCCACTGCACACTAATGGCTGATAGTGTGCAATGGCTCAGCCAATCAGATTACAGCATTTGCATTAGTATACTAGTAGAGTTTTACTAATAAGAAATAGCACACAAACTGCAGTTACAAACATGACAATACAACGCATGTTGGAAAACAAAATTATTGACCTTTACTTGACGTTTCGTATGTTTCGACATACATTTTCAGAAGTGACCGTTAATAATGCAAATAGTAACTAAGTTTAAATTTAAGATAAGTAACTAATTAACAATAACAATGACAAAAGCTGAGAAAAAAATTGCATATAAAAGATACAAACTAATACAGATAAAGCTTTTCGCTGCTGACATTATCGTTTAGGGTAGGTTTGAGTTCTTAAATTAGTTGAGTCTCCTTTATCTTACAGTGGGTATCAGAACGACTTTTTGCTAATATCTTAAAGTGGTCCCATTTTAAGTTGTGACCAGTTGACGTGACGTGGTCTGCGATAGCAGATGCACGACAGGTACTTGTGATCCCTTTAATTGATGGCGTGGCTGTGAGCTCTCCTTTAGGTCCTGTTTTGGCCAACATCTTTACGTGTCAGTTTGATGAGAAATGGGTCCTTAACAACAACGCTCGCCCTTCGGTTTAGTTTCGATACGTAGATGATACCTTCACCTTATTCGACAATAAAAACACTGTGACTCAGTTTCTGCACTACCTCACTAGCTGACACGCAAATATCAAATTCACCGTTGAATTCCAGGAGAACAGTACAATCCCTTTCTTGGATATTCTCATCAAACGACACAATCACACTTTTTCGATATCTACTTACCGAAAGAAGACCTTTGCCAACCTTTGCCAACCTGTACACAAAATGGGACCCCATCCACACAAATTTCGTTGTTTTGGCATCTATTCGTCACCTTCTCTTTTGCGATCTTGTCTGGATGAACTGAGGAAGTTGTTGCTGCAGAATGGTTATCCTGCTGGTGTTGTCAATTACAACATCAATGATGTTTTCAACAGAGAGCAAAACAGACCGAGAAATCCAACCACCACAGTTCCCAAAAAGGAAGCAATCTTAGTTCTACCTTATTTAGGGGTGCAAAGTAAAATTGTTACCAAACAGCTTAAGACCTGCGTTAATAAATTTTATGGCCGCATTGATCTTAGGGTGATTTTCCAGAGCGCTCATCGCATCAAGTCCTTTTTTCCAAATAAAGATAAGATCAACCGTTCCCACATGTCAAAAGTTGTTTATAAGGCTAGTTGTTGGGACTGCCACGATTTTTACATTGGAAAAACAAAGCGTAGATTGCATGACAGAAAAACAGAACATTTTAAAAGGCTCACAAGTGCCTGTCATGCATCTGCTATCGCAGACCACGTCACGTCAACTGGTCACAGCTAAAAATGGGACCACTTTGAGATATTAGCAAAAGGTCGTTCTGATACTCACTGTAAGATAAAGGAGACTCTACTAATTCAAAAACTCAAACCTACCCTTAACGATAATGTCAGCAGCGAAAAGCTTTATCTGTATTAGTTTGCATCTTTTATATTGAAATTTTTTTCTCAGCTTTTGTCATTGTTATTGTTAATTAGTTACTTATCTTAAATTTAAACTTAGTTGCTATTTGCGTTATTAACGGTCACTTCTGAAGGTGTATATCGAAACATACGAAACGTCAAGTAAAGGTCAATAATTTTGTTTTCCAACATGCGTTTTATTGTCATGTTTGTAACATTACTGCAGTTTGTGTGCTATTTCTTATTAAGCTACGAAGGCCAAAGAAAAAGAATTATTGGTCTAAAAGAAGTGGCAGCGGTGGGGTTCGAACCCACGGCCCCGCAGAGACTGATGCCTTTAACCAGCGCCTTAGACCACTCGGTCACGCTACCGGATGACATTCAAGAACCAATAGCAGCCATCTCCTGTCTTATCAGCTACATAACCTGTATTAGACAGCTTCTTCTTAGTCTTTCAAACCTGTGTACAACTGTTGCATAATGCCGCATAATTCTTATCATATTTCCAACAGTACCTTTCGAAATCAGTTAGCAGTTGTAATAACTAGGAATATCCTTGTATAAATAACTACCACATGATACGTGATTGGCGCTCTTTTTAAATCTGTATGACTGACAGTTTTTGTAAGCTTAATTAAACCAGAAAAAAAGTCAAAGAAAATTGAATTAACAGATGCAATTTGCTGGTGGATATAATCCTCTAAGTACTTACGTTGTGAGCTTTAATTGTTGATCTGAGATCCGAACTATCACTGATCTGGTTTTGCTTGAGAAATGTAAAGCGAATGAAAAAAAATGTTGAAAAATTGCCAGAGCAATAGCCGAGCAATTTTATGATTGCATTGAAAACATTGCTTCACTATGATTGGCTGAGAGCTGCCCAATTTATCGTTAATTTTTAATTTTTACCGCAGTGCGAATTAATGAGCGCACTTTCCTGAATTTCTCAGCCACTTATACAACTACTTATACTTATATTTTCATGAAAGATTTTGTTTTAAAAAAGTTACAGAAATTCTCGCTCTCTCACAGGCTAATTTTCCTTTGCAGTTTGCAGACAGACACGCCAATTTACAATTTTCGACATAATTTATTGTGAAAAAAAAGACAAATTGACGTTAGTCTTTCATGCATGCGTGTCCTGCCAACGACGATGATTACCGTCATAACATTGTCACACTAGTCTGCGGCACCGTTACGAAGAAATTCGTGATCAATTACAGGATAGACGCAAGAAAAACTTACGTCAATTTGTTAATTAGAACTATGCCTTACAAGTGGCTCATACAATCAATTCGTTGCTAACTCCATTCTCTCTTCCATGCACCAGACCAACGCAATAGCATTTTTGGTCCTTACTGATAACAGCACATATTTACCTCGGGGGAAATTTGCTATCGATAATATTGGACCTCAATTCCGAATATCACTGTCTTGCCTTCACTGATATCGCCTGTTTTAAATTGAGTCAAAGGACGTTTCTTCAATTTATTTTTGGTCTGTTCACCACAAAGAAAAGCGCAAGATGTCTGTTAAGCCTTTTAAATTCGATAGATTTCCCTGTTTTTGGAAACGGATGGATCTTAAGCGAAATCAAGAAAATGAATATCATTTTCAATGCTTTTATTCGACATTCACTGGCATGATAGGTTAAACAAGTAGTAAAACAATTATTAAACACGATAATTTATGCCCTTTATAACAACAATAGCAAAACTATAATTATTTATACAGAGTTCCTGCTCACTCGGCACAATCTGATCACTAACCAGTTTAAATCATCTATTGAAAGTGTTCAAAGTAGACCACTGTCTACTGTGTGGATTTCTGTGACGTTGTTTGACTTCAGTCAACAGGTGCGCAAAAAAAAAATCATCCTAATGAAGATCATTCTAATAAGCAGATAGGCGTAAATAAACGTTCACTAAGATTTCAAGCTATGAAAAGTGTCAATAAAAACCTCACTCGTTCCTCATAAATAAAGCCAAAGTAAATATCGAAACACTTATATGTTTAAATATATATCATAGACGTGACTTTGCACAAAAAACTAACACAATTCTATTTCCCAGGTCCAAATGGCCAGAAGTCAGCAATCGAGAGTAATACAATAATGTCAGTGACCTAATAGAAAACGATTAGTGTGAAAGTTATTATAACGCTAAGCCATACTCCAGCAAACCCTCCAACATATGTGTAACCTTTAGATGTGAGGAAATCTTCTCTTTGAGCACTTTGTATATCGCCGTGTTTATAACTTTGTTGGCCTTGTTTCGTATCTTGCTTCTCACCGTCGTTTACGTCAGATAATTTGCTTTTGTAATAACCGCCAAGTTGGTCATCACCCTTATCATCACCCCCACCACTATCATCATCATCATCACCATCATCGTCATCATCATCATCGTCATCATCGTCATCATAATCGTCTCCGTCATCGTTATCGTCATCATCATCATCGTCATCATCGTCATCATCGTCATCATAATCGTCTCCGTCATCGTTATCGTCATCATCATCATCATCGTCATCATCACAGTCATCTTCGTCTTTGCAATCATCATCATCATCTTTGTCGTCATCTTTTTCAGCCTCTTTGTTACCATTTACCTCATCGTCTTTGACATTGTCTGTGTGATCTATGTCACTATGTTTCTCGTCATCTTTGTCATCATCTTTGTCATCATCTTTGTCATCGTCTTTGTCATCATCTATGTCGTAATCTTTGTCGTCACCTCTGTCGTCATCTTTGTCATCATCTTTGGCGTCATCTTTGTCATCATCTTTGTCATCACCTTTGTCATCACCTTTGTCGTCATCTTTGTCATCATCTTTGTCATCATCTTTGTCATCATCTTTGCCATCATCTTTGTCATCATCTTTGTCATCTTTTTTGTCACCCTCTTTGTCGTCATCTTTTTTATCATCTTTGTCATCATCTTTGGTATAATCTTTGTCGTCATCTTTGTCATCATCTTTGTCATCATCTTGGTCATCATCTTTGTCATCATCTTTGTCATCATCTTTGTCGTTATCGTTGTCATCATCATTCTCGTCATCTTTGTCGTCTTCTTTATCGTCATCTTTGTCGTCATCCTTGTCATCATCTTTGTCGTCATCTTTGTCATCATCTTGGTCATCATCTTTGTCGTCATCTTTATCATCATCCCTCTGGTCATCTTTGTCGTCATCTTTGTCATCAACCTTTTTGTCATCTTTGTCGTCATCTTTGTCATTATCTTTGGCATCATCTTTGTCATCATCTTTGTCATCATCTTTGTCATCATCTTTGTCATCATCTTTGTCATCATCTCTGTCGTCATCTTTGTCAGCATCTTTGTCGTCATCTTTGTCATCATCCTTCTGGTCATCTTTGTCGTCATTTTTGTCGTCATCCTTGTCGTCATCTTTGTCATCATCCTTGTCATCATCTTTGTCATCATCCTTGTCGTCATCTTTGTCATTATCTTTGTCATCATCTTTGTCGTTATCTTTGTCATCATCTTTGTCCTCATCTTTGTCGTCATCTTTGTCGTCATCCTTGTCATCACCTTTGTCGTCATCTTTGTCATCATCTTTGGCATTATCTTTGTCATCATCTTTGTCATCATTTTTGTCATCATCTTTGTCGTCATCTTTGTCATCGTCCTTGTTGTCATCTTTGTCATCATCTTTGTCATTATCTTTGTCGTCATCCTTGTCATCATCCTTGTCGTCACCTTTGTCATCATCCTTGTCATCGTCTTTGTCATCATCCTTGTCATCGTCTTTGTCATCACCCTTATCGTCATCTTTGTCATTTTCTTTGTTGTCATCCTTGTCGTCACTTTTGTCATTATCTTTGTCGTCATCTTTGTCATCATTCTTCTGGTCATCTTTGTCGTCATTTTTGTCGTCATCGTTGTCGTCATCTCTGTCATCATCCTTGTCATCATCTTTTTCATCATCCTTGTCATCATCTTTGTCATTATCTTTGTCATCATCTTTGTCTTCATCTTTGTCATCATCTTTGTCATCATCCTTGTTATCATGTTTGTCGTCATCTTTGTCATCATCTTTGTCATCATCTTTGTCATCATCTTTGTCATCATCTTTGTCATCATCTTCGTCGCCATCTTTGTCATTATCTTCATCGTCATCTTTGTCATCATCTTTGTCATCATCATCGGTCAATCTTTGTCATCAATCTTTGTCATCATCTTTGTTCGTCATCTGTGTCGTCCATCTTTGTCCTCTTCTTTGTCATCATCTTTGTCAGGATCTTTGTCGTCTTCTTTGGTCATCTATCTTTGTCATCATCTTTGTCATCATCTTTGTCATCAATCTGACTGAACACAAAGTATTGCTTCTATGTCCTCCCCACTCTTCACTTGTCAGTGTCGCCCACGATCTCCGCGTCCCCGTGCTCGTCCACGTGCATCTTTCCACCTGCACTATAGCACCTATCAAACGTCGGATTTATTCCGACGGTTGAAATTTACTCTTTGGTCCTCAGTCCTAATGAACTTCTAAAGCTGCTTTTCCACGGTTTCCCCTCTTGTTGCCTTTATATGTGTTTGCGTGAGGATTTTCCCCTGCAATATGATTATGGTCAGACCTTATGGTTCAATCACATACATTAAGATTGGCAAAAGTTAATCGTGTAAATACGAGCGAGATTTAAGTTTTAAACTACCAGTGCCTTATTGAAATTGACTACTTGAGGTCTCATTTTGTGCCTCTGTTATTATATTACTGACTTTTCTACCAACCCGCACGTATCAATTTGCACTGCAGTTTTTGTGATTTTGTCACTTGACCCTTACCGTTTATAACTCCAAACATTTGTTGTTAAATATGCGAAGGAATTTTAGCTCTGACCAGAAGGTCTCAGTTAATAGACCTGTCCTTCTTGTAGGCGGCAATTGCAGGTTCACGATAGTTGACCGTGTCTATTGCTGTCAGTTATAATGTTTCATAAGAACCTTTCTTAGGTTAGGCGTAGCTGGGTTCAAAGTCGTGACAAAAGGCAAAACATTTCTGGATGTTTTTGTTTTGTAGAGCCTCGTTTCATGATGAGAGTTTAATTCGGCTAAAATATTTGCGGCGAGTTCTCTAGGATTGCCTCGCTCGAGTAAACGAGTTAGAAATTCTAGCTTTCGTAACTCACGCGAAAATTTCTTTAACTGAACCGTTTGTTCTCAGTAAACGCAAAGTTTCTCCTTTAATAAAACCCTTCTTAACACTGAGAAGGTGACTTTAAGACAAGTGCGTATATTGAAACGTTTATGTAGGCTTGTAATGTTTTTGAACATCAAAAGTTTTGTTGTCAGCCGCGGCGAGAATGGCAACGACTAAATCGTCTTTTGTAGCGGCCATCTGAGTTCTGATAAGAACTAATTGTTTAGTGTAAGACCAGTTTCGGAAGCAGAGTGGCTTTCCTTCGTCAGTTGCTTTTTGTTAAGTGCTCAAGTGGCTGTGAGCAGTTGTGACCAAGGCTCGCGAACGCGCAGCTTTTATACACTGAGTGAGACTGGTTCTGGATAACCTGACCAATCAGAAGTTTAAATTTTGATCCGTTACGCATGGTTACCGCGTCTTAATGGCTGGCCGTATGTAAATCACGGATCGGAAAACAACTTTGAGTCAGTTTGTTAAGCAAAGGGTAGTGGGTAGTGAGTAGTGAGTAGTGAGTAGTGGTCGGTTACGACAGAGCTCTTGGAATAGTATTTGACTACGAAACAAAACGGTTATTTACAAAGTAGTCGCTCATAAGAGGTGGTCGCTATGAGAAGTTGACTGTAATTGTGTTAGCTTAATGATACATAACAATTCATAAGCTGCTGAACTGAGCACGTAAGATGAACATTTCATCTTTTTGATAACTGGATAACACAGTACCACACACTGTTTAAAGAACTAGAAGAAAAATTCTGCAAAAGGGATCTTTTTTTTGATGTAATTTAGCTATATGTATAGAGCCACCCAATTCAGTCTCAATAAACAGCAAAGCGACTACTTTATTTTGGGATTACAACGATCAGTGAAGTGCTAGAAACTGCTGAGTATGCAAAGCTTTCCCTCGTGAGTAACTGCCTAAGTTCAAAGGTTTGTCAAAGGAATTAAGGCGATTCCTCAGTAATGCATTGCGCATCCCTGCTGCTCATGATTTTCGTGTCATAAGGGCGCTCAAATGTGCACGTACACAACGTAAGAGATTTCCCTTGACAGTGAAATAAATCCTCGCTTTCTCTTAAACGAGCATGGTGACCTATTTTTTTTACTGCATAATTTTGTTTTTCCAAATTATCCTCTTTAAGTTGAAAAGTTAAAAAAAAATTCCTCGGAAGGAAAAAAGATATAGCTAAAAAAGCGCACAATTGCAAAACAGATATTTCAAGATGCGAATGAAGATCTCGAAAAAAAAAAACGATTCGAGGAACGTTTTGAGTCATTGTTGTTTAGAATTGTGTGATTTCTCAAGCGCCCGATGATTTTTACGTACTAATTTCCTTTTGCAAGTATCGTCTTAATGACATTTGTCCTTTTAGCCACCGCAAAATGTAGCGTGAACTGATGAAATAACTCGCTCGATTACACATAAATGGGATAGGATCGGCCCATCATATCTCTTTAGTGAGAATATTGACCTATATTTTTGTTGTGTTTTTATATGCAGTGCCTGGTAGAGAACATTCAGGGTTAATTTCAAAAATTTTTGTTCCTGAGGAATCACCATAACTGAATGATAAGTAGTTAGACATTAACAAAATTCACTGACAAATAAATAAACTTGGCAGGCCGAACTACGTATTTTCTCTGTCAAAAAGAATTGACTAGACTTCAGTTCAGCTTTGTCACCTCATTACAATGAAGCAACGAAACCAATCATATTGTCTACATCTCTTACCATTTTTCTCCTCTTCATCTTTTTGCCCCGCATCGTTCAAGTCGCCCGTTTTTACAAGGTCGCCACCAATCTTTCTCTCGCTATTTTCAACTGATATGCCATCGGAAGGACTTTCAACACCCTTGTGAAACTCTGTGAAAGACAATATTTTAATATGTTATTTTAAATTCTGTACGAGATTGTTCTCCCTTCATCAGTCAGGCAGAGCTAAATCTTAAAGGTTTTTCAGTTTTATTTGACGAATCCGCAACATTGTTTTAACCAGCTATTTTTCTGTTTGACAACCATTTTCTTTTACATGAAATATGTCAGAAAATTGACGATAAAAGTTCATTACTGTAATAATTAAAAAAATCGAAAGAATGAAATTGCAAACGTCAATGAATTTAAGTTTTGCGACCCTAAAATCAATTCGTAGGCGCCAGGACATTACTGTCGTTGACCATTTAGGAGTGAAAAAAAAATATAGAACCGCGCGCAAACGTCGGTAGGGCATGTCCATAGACGAAACCATCAACAAATCATTTTAGTTATAATTTATCCTTACCTCCAGGTTTCGTTAAAGGAAAACTCCAAAGCGGTATCAACATCACCACAAGACATAGTAATAACAAAGCTTTTGCCTGCATTTTTTGACCTTAACAGTCTGTCTATAATTCTCAAAATGTTGGACTAGGATTATGAAGTTTTGAATCTTTACTTGGCAATTTATATGGTGTTCTGGGTAGGCGTCAATAATTATAGAAACATTGTAATAAAAGATATTGTCGAGTTTGTTCTGAGTGCCCGGGCGAATCTAGGCTTTAAGTGTTCCGTTTTAAAATCAGATTAGAAGTTGCTATATCATTAAAGGAAATTACTAATTCATTATAATTTAGAAACATGCATCGCATATCATCATATGGTAATTTGAAAATTTCCACTATTTTTAACAAGCAAATTGAGAGCGTCTGGCTGACAAGATTGGCTGACCTAGAAGTGTTTTTTACCGTTTTAAACCATCTGCTTTCCGTTTCTAACACGTTTCCAGGGAAACTAACTAAACATCTCAGTAAAAACAATTGGTTGAAACTTCAGTTTCTTTGTTACCTCGTTATAAATAAAGTAAGGTGTGGCGATGTTACAGTAAACATGTTTCTGTAACGAACAACTAGAAGTTAATTGCATTTTGGATGTCTATCATCATTTTCTGTTGAGTTTCGGACTTGAAATTAAGAAATTAGACATACAATGGACTATAAGATAAACGGCCTGCAATGAGCTGCAACTATCAAAATAAAAAAGCAAATCGTTCAAAAGGGCGGCAATAACGTAATTAAGATCTCAAGTATGTTCGCTTTTAAACAGTGAACAACGTAACTTACAAATACTTAACCAATTAAATTCTCAAAATGAGTTGATATTTTTCTATTTCAAACGTTGTGGTTAGGAAAGCTCGGAAGGAACATTGCAATATCGTAGAAGAGATCATCCCTTGAAACGAGCTATGATACAAATTGGAAATGATTGGAGAGACGGTCTCGCAAAGGCGTTGTTAGGTGTCAATTTCTTGAAGTGTAACTGAAGCCAAAGGGACCATGACTATTAAATCTTAGTTAATTAAACCCAGGCTGCTTTTTTGTGTTATATTTAATGGTGCAAAAGTACGGTGCGAAGAAGGATTCCAAAAGCAGGGAGCTCGACTCGAAAGAAAGGAAGACACACTATCTAGCCATTTAAAGGAGCGGGGTCATTTTCCTAAAGTACGAAACCTAATTTTGCGCAGGAAAATATAATACTACCTGAGTTAAAAAAAAGAAGTAAAGACCGAATATAAACAAGGAAAGTACAACTAGGCAATTGTAAATTCGACAAATCTGAGTAAAAACGTCAGCATTTATTCGAAATAGGCTGTCTTTGACATGACTTCTATTAAGGTAACCGTGTCATTGTAAAATCATTTCTGACAGTTTCGTGTTTCTAAGCGACGGACAGTTTTTGTTGTTTTTTCTACTCCTTTTTAAATATCACTTTAATACAAAACTGTGTCGGAAGCTTGCATTGTGTGTCAAATAACATAAATATATAATCTATGTTATTTCAATCTGTGTTGCAATATATATTAAAATAAATGAAACAGGATACTGAAAATATCATGACGATCAAAGTTAACTATCAGGAAGAGCTAAATTAAACTATCGTAATGGGAAATGTAATTATTATTATGTCGAAAGGCTGTGTAAAAAGAAATGAGCTCTTAAAAAACAGAAACAACTGTACATTCTGCTTTAGCGCTCAGGCATTTTAAATTTGTAGAAACTGAGCATCATGCATACGTAAAGTTTGGAAGAAATGGGCATAGTATAGTAGCTTCACGTTCAATATTTGCTAACCAAGTAAGAGTCAAATGTAACATCATGATCAGTTTCAACTGGATCTCTCATATGTCATCATATGTCTACCAAAACTATCTATTACTTAAGCTTGCAGAGGGACAAAATAATGTGCTAAAGTGAAAATAAGTTAGTCAGCTAGCTTTTTATTTTTTATATAGTCTCTACTCGAAGGAGGGTAGGTTTTGAAAAACATTTAGATATAAAAAAACTGCGATAAGGCTAGGAAAGCTTAAAAGCTAGACGAGGTTTCGAAGGCAAAAAGTGAAGAAATGATAAATCTTAAAATAGTATTAAGAACATTGGTTGCTAATGAAGAAATACTAACAAAGAAAATACTACTAGTTAAACGAAAAGTTTCACACGTATTGAATCCGCCTGGGTCTACAATGTAGGCTTTAGTTTCTTGATGTTATAATAAGCAAGCGAAATTTGCTCTGACACTTTCTCAAAATATTAATGGCTCTCACTTAGTTGGTGATTACTGCTACCGGCTTCAAGAAAATATTTCGCAGTTACCGAGTATTTTTGTGGGTGTGGGTCTTTTTTGTATAGCCCACATAATCTGTGTCACACTGACATCACATGAAACATGGTACACAGCCCATTGCTGATTAACAATAAACGGCTTAATTTTAGAATAAAAGTACTTCATTGTGAAGACTTCTTAGTTTGGACATTCCTGTGTGTTGCCTTAGGATAGTAATGATACAAAGTTTGTTACCAGTAGTCATTTCGGATCCAGTCATTTTTTATTTGAATTTTTGCGTCTTGAAGAGAACAACTGAAGTATTTTTTTTCTCATACTAAATACAAGGTGTTCCTGACTTAATGAGCTTTCATCTGCGCTTAACATCTTACTCGTGATATGCGATGTTTTCCTATACAAACGTTTACTAATGTAAATTAAGAGTCGTTTGCCCAACTGTACTACAAAAACACCGTAGTTTAGAATTGTATAAATCCTGTTGGTCTGATTGAGCAGTGATTGAAGAACGCAAAAAAAGAAAAAAACAACAGATAATCAGGGAAACAATAAGTGAGTTTTATTGATGACAAAATTATAGAATTTGCTACAGTGGAAACATAAATAGAAAGCTAACTGTATTTATGAATCTTCTTCATTGTATTCATTACAGATAACTACAATGACTTCAATTTTAGAAACACTTCTTTTTTAAGGTAACAGCAATTTTAGAAACAAGCTTTTTTTCTAAACGTAACCGAAAGCCATACGCCTAAAATGAATCTTCCATCAAAATCAATCAAATTACTTCTTTTTCCAAAGAAACCAGAAGCATTTTGGGGATCAATATCAGCATGTGGGCACCAGACCCTATGAAAAATTAACTCTATAAAATTGTCAAAATCACCTTATGTGACTCACGACTCCAGAATAGCTCTATGTAACTTTATTCTCAACCTTAAATCAAGCCATTTAACAGCCTTAAATCGTTCGAATCAACTATCTTAAATCGGCCGAATTTAACACCTTAAATCGATCGAATTGACGTCTTTAAATTGGCCCCATTAAACCTTAAATCGGCCGATTTAACGTAATTAAATGGATCGAATTAACAACCTTAAATCGACCGAATTAAAGTTAAAATCAATCGAATTAACAACCTTAAATCGGTGGAATTAACCACCTTAAATCGCCCGAATTCATGCTGATATTGATCCCACATTTTTATCTCAACATGGTCAACATGTGCTGAAAAAAGTCTGATAGTCTGAATTGATTACAAATTTGAAGGCTTTATCCGTTGATTTGAACTATGATCTTGGGACAGCTAAGTTATTGAAATCAAGTAAATAGCAAGACCTAAGACAATAAAATCAATTTACCGAAAAGGAAATGCGTACAATTTGCGTCTGTATACCGAAATATAGGATGGTTGTGCCATTTATAAAATCCTGCTTTGATTCCAATTCTAACTACATTAAGTATAGTCATTTTCCGCAGATATTGTATGTTGTCTGAGATACATTTTAA
>JAHPZR010050092.1:0-12500 GCA_019787425.1 Platygyra sinensis | reverse complement strand
GAAATATTCCAAAAAAACGCCAGGGAATTAGGGGTGGCTCGCGGGCCCGTTTCAAACGCCGTGCTTAAGTCGTGCCGAACTCAATTCATTATTTAGTTCGAAAGTGGCGCGGCTGTAGCACGGCATTTGAAACCATTTAAGAATTAGGTTCGACTCTGCCGTGTAGCACGGCAAGCTCTGTCGTGCTACCCGACTTTGGCACGGCATGGTTTCAAACGGCGTGCTATTGCCGTGCCGAACTAAATAAGTAAATAACTAAAATTATCATTTTGGATTTATCCCTTGGACCGCTGGTTCGTAATATCGTCTCTTTTCTAAATGCCCAGTGAATTCCCAGTGAGTGAATTAAGCTTGACCATGGCTCGACGTTTGAAACCAAGTCGTGCCAATGTCGTGCTACAGTCGAGCCAAATTGAATTTAGTTCGGCACGACTTTAGCACGGCGTTTGAAACGGGCCGCAGGCAATTTCATGCAGGCATCAATGGGTCTATCTTATTTATCTTCTATAACATAAGACTTTCTTAACGTTTTGCACTGGATGGTTTTCGATTTATTTTTTATTGCGTGACAATGAAAACGATCTGAAGTTTGCAATGAGTTCTATGCGTTTTCGAACGTTGCCAACGCATTAGGAAACATAATGCCAACGCATTCCAAAATAATGACGTTTTCAACGGGGGTTGAAAAACGTTCAATGCATTTTTGACTTATCTCCTATGCCGGGTTTTTGCATATAGGGTCACATACAAACCACGGAAACGGCTATAAGACGCCTTGTTACTCTTATAATTAATTTGGCACTGAATTCATTACTATTTCTCCCCTGTCACTTGTGCTGCTCTGATGTCAAAGGATGGAATAGCCTGATCATGCGGTTACATGATGCAGTTGGTAAACAGGAGGTTGCATATTTCTTCAGCAGCGAACGGCAAAACAGATATTGTGAGATATCAGTTCTAAATCTCAAATTTCTTTGCGCACCTCGAAGGCCAAAAGAAGGGCATTAATGGAGGAGATTAGAGACGGGCTGGTTTGCTTGATTCACTGGCGTGATGTAATGGAATACTACAAATAAGTTCCAGTGTTCCAGGAAGTGTTGCTTTGTTGAAAATAGTAGAAGGGAAACGAAAAAAGAAATTAAATCAGCATCAATAAGCAAATATTTCAAACTTTGATTTGAATCAAATTATAGCAATTTTTATGCCAAATGTCTAGATAAAATCTCAGTCCTCATTTGGACTGCATTCTCCAATTCGTCAATCGCAATAACTAATCAAATATGCTAAGTGTATTCATGTATTCACGTTCGGCTTCACTGGGAAACAAAGGAAACTTTCACAACGCAGTACATTGCAGCGCGTCGGCTAGACAAACTTACACGAGCTCTCATGGGCTTGGTTAAGATATTTCTGTCACTTTTTTTCTCTGGCTTTCAAGGCGCTAGAATCTGTTGGAATTTTGTGGGATATTCATAATCAGGCATCGGAGTATATTTACGGAAAACGCGGTGTAGCTGTTCGCGAGCCGTCGAATCCTGTTTTAAAATTATCGGCGTGTGGTATTGTGCAGTCTATAAAAGAGCGCAAGTTGAAATGTCAAGAAATTATTCAAGCTTTCATCGACAGGATCCATGAAGTCAACCCTTTACTGAACGCCGTGGTCGGCGATCGATTCGAAGAAGCCCTGGAAGAGGCTAGACACATCGATGAAATTCTCGATTCGTGCGACGCGGATACGTATGAAGAAAAATCCATATTATTGAGTAAACCTTTGCTTGGTGTTCCCATGACTGTGAAAGAATCTCTTGCATGTAAGGGATTAGCTCACTCAGCTGGGCTCGTGGATCGGAAAGACACGATTGCTTCCAAAGACGCAGGTGTTGTTGAGAACCTTCGGAGAGCAGGAGCGATTCCGATTGCAGTCACAAATTGTAGTGAGTTGTGCATGTGGTGGGAAACAGCGAACAACGTGTACGGACGAACAAATAATCCATACGACACGTCCAAGATAGCGGGTGGAAGTTCTGGAGGGGAAGGATCGATAATATCAGCTGCTGGCTCGGTTTGTGGTGTTGGATCTGATGTAGGTGAGTTCACAGATCGTTAATATCGCGAATATTATTTTGATGATTTTCGGCGTAAGCCTCCGATGACGAGAATTATATCAATGGACGAAAGCGAAAGATGACAAGCTTTTGGTCTTCTTCGTGCCTTCGATAAACAAAAGTATTCGTGAGAGATATTTTGTGTAATTTTCACTAACAACCTTTAACCTCTCAGAATGGTTTATCAGAAATGATCGATTTTGTCAACGCTCCTACGTATTGCTCCACGTATTACAATCACATAAATTAAATTACGCTATGCGCAAATCCAAAATACTTCCACAGGATAACATCAGCGAAAATCGGTTCATGGAGATCGAAAAAAGAAAAATTCAGGACGTCAACACTAGCTATACTTCATCTAGGATTTAAGGGGGTTTTATGTTTATGGTACACGCCTATTACACACCCCTGAAAAAACTGCTACAATGCAAAAGTACACGTGGCGGGACCTCTGGCGGAAAAGCCTGGTTCTCATATGCCGCGACCAGCCTGCGATTTTGTCACCGCTAGCGTCGCAGATCTCCGCAGATGATGTTCACATAAAGTATTTTCGTCGTCACTCGCCGGCTTGCCTGCGAAGTTGAACTCAGCTCAACTTCGCAGGCAAGCCGGCGGTCAATGCAGCTATAACGGTTCACATATGCCGCAGCGTTGTCCCAGGCCGTGCTAGCCTGCGTAGCAAGCGTTTCCGTGGAGCAAAGAGCGAAGAAACGGGGTTTTCGGCGTTTTGCCCGCGCGAAAAATGGGGCGAGAGCAAAAATAAGAAGGAGGGGGTGGGGGAGGGGAAGGAAGGAAACGCTTGCCGCCAAGCATTGTGATTTTCAAATACTCCGTTCGCCAGCGAACGGAGCTCGTGATTGGCTGGGCTAGTCGAACATGTGTCAATCAAAGGTCTTAAAGTTCTGAGTGCCGGAAAGAACGTTCGAAGCTTGCATTTGTTTACAAAAAGCGTTAACTTTTCTCACGAAACGAGTATTTAGTCGTGAGCTTCGACAGTACGGTAGGATAGTGCGATGCCGACGCTTTGGTATTTCGAAACCTGACTATTACTGCAGATCCAATTGCGACACAATTTGCAGCTGTTACTTTAATTTTAACATCACTTTCTTGAATGCCACATGCGCCAAGGGCAAGATAAATAAACCACGGGACAGAAAATTCGCACTACTGCGTGGGAAAACTGAGTGATTTCGACTGGCTTGTTTCATGGCATGCTTTTGGATTTTATCATGTAGGTACTCTGACATTTCATAAGAAGCATTTTTCTTGAGAGAATTTAGAACCTCTGGGTACAATTCTGAATGAGCTGCGGCATGTCAGTTTTTATGACATATTTGCCTTACCAAACATTTAGTCTTCTCGAGCACAAGGATTATATAAACGCGACTTGAATACTTCTCACAGATTTGTGCTAAAACTTCACCCTTGCGGTCCCTCCTTTAGACGGATTGAGTAGAAATATAGCTCGATTATAAATTACGAAATTTAACTTTGAAAGCCTGCATTGGTCGCCCGGAGTTATCAAGGTTTCTCCGTCGTATGCTCTTTGTTTCAGACATATTTTGACAAGTTAAAGTTTGTTTTGGTTCAAAGTTCACTACCGCGACGAAAGGGCGAAGATTTAATTTGATGAGTGGCTTTGCCGCTCACGATCGCAGGTTCGTCACTAAAATACGAAAAAAGAATCTCTGGCACCTAGGGTAACCTTGTATGATTCTTATTAGATGGAAAAATAAGGTGATCCAAGATTTCGAATCTTGCGAGTACAAGGATTACAAACGCAACTTGAATGCTGACAGCGTGAAATCAGTCAGGCATGAAAGGCCAAGTGGGCGGTTTTGAAAATCACAATGCTTGGCGGCAAGCGTTTCCTTCCTTCCCCTCCCTCACCCCCTCCTTCTTATTTTTGCTCTCGCCCCATTTTTCGCGCGGGTAAAACGCCGAAAACCCCGTTTCTTCGCTCTTTGCTCCACGGAAACGCTTGCTACGCAGGCTAAGGCCGTGCCGGCGGCTGTGTCCCAGGTAGGTCGGCGGCATATGAGAACCAGGCTAAAGAGGTATCGACTTTGACCTTGACGATTCCTCCAAATTGTCTTATTTAGGTACATGATGTAGTACAGTGAGGCCATCAAGCAAAATATCTGCAACAAAGCTAGCTTAATTGACGAATCTTCACATCACTTTGATGTTAATGGGACTGGAAGAAGTAGTAAATCAAGTTGCAGGATATTGTAGTTAAGCCGAAGTAATAATCGCGTGGACGAGACAACACTTTGTATGTTTTCCTACACATGACATTTGAGTCATCGCTTTTACTTTTAATTTATTTTCTATTGCAAAAATTCGAGTATGGCTAGGATATAATAGGATCGTAAATATTTAAGGCTGGTTTTCACTAGCGCATAACAATAAGCCCAAGCCGACATACGCAGAAGCAGTAAGATGTTGATAATTAGCACCTTTTGTTCGAAATTTCGCTAATAAAAGGCGCTGATTATCAAGATCTTACTGCTTCTGCGTATGTCGGCTTATGCTTATGCTTATGCTATAGTGAAAACCAGCCTTTTAATGTTTTCACCGTGCAGCTACGAAAAGAACATTTTTCCATCAAATACTTCTGATATCTTTGGTCTTTACCTAATTGATGCTATTTGAACAATAGAGATTTTGCACGGCAGCCATATTGCATGACAGGAACAATAAAGAAAGAACATTTTTTCCCATAGGAAAAATAATCTATTGTTCCTGCCATGCAACATGGCTGCCACGCAAAACCTCTATAGAGTGTATTTAAACAATAAAGTGTTTATGTCGAGGAACTATCGGCTGATATCGGTTGCTCCCCGGAAATTTGATCAGTCTTAAAGCAAATATCTGCCCGAGAAGCGAAGCTTCGAGGGAAAGTATGCTAGTTCTAAGAACATCAAATTTCCTAGGGGCAACTATCAGACCGATAGTTCCGAGACATAAACATTCTATGATCTTTATTGTTCGCCGCTAAATTTTATTCCGCGCTCTAGTTCAAAAAAATCAATTGAATTAGTTTCAACCGTTTTTGAGATAAAAGCCGTGAAAGCCAAAGTAAAATTTGAAAAACAAAACAGACAAAAACCCCCTTTATACAATTTCAATTGTTTATTTCAACAAACCCGCTTGTTTACAGAAAAATTTTCACGGGCGAGTACTATCCATCCTGGCATTTTCCGCTGAGGGGCACTATGGACTGGTTGCATGGGTGCTTACCATTTGTCAGAATAAACTGATTGGGACGAGCGTTGAATAATGGTAAGGGTTTTTCCAAAATCAGCAAACCAACCGAACGAGATGGCGCTTACCATTGCAACTCGCCGTTTCCTGCAATTGTTTTCGACTGACGAGAGACTGGAAAGTTTAGCAAATGGTAAGGAAATTTCCGCCGTTCCGTTCCGAACGGAAAAAGAGGAGTACCTCTGAAGTTAGTCCACAATTTCCGAACGGAATTTCCGGAAAATTACGGAACTTGACTTCAAATCGAAATTTCTGGATTTTCTGGCCAAATGGTAACCACGCGTAGTGTCTCTCCGTGGATGAACACTATCGCGTCTCGTGATCAATTTAAACCAATAAGAATCGGCAAGAGAATCGGAGAAAATTTAGTGGTGAACGTAAGATAACAGTTTATAGAAACTGGTTTTTATTTTTTAGAGTCAACGGATTCGTTTGGCTCATATTCCCAATATAGGTCCTTACCCGTAAATTGCGGTTGAACCCTCAAAGGCCGGACCGAACGTTTAAAAATTTATTAGATTGCAAAAAACTAACATGTTCCTGCAATTTTATACGACATGACACGGAGTTCTGTAACACTTTCCAGCGTTGAAGGATCCGTTTCTATGAAGTAATAAAATTTTAATTGTGAAAAAACCTCATAAAATATACTGCGAGAAAATTTCTTGCCAACGCCTTATTTCTAATTTATGCTTTCTACAATGATTTCTACATTTGTTACCTGCGAAGGTATTTATTCGCCGCAGACTTCAGTATACAAATGCATTCCAGCTAGAATTGCCCGCGAAATTTACCTTGAAACTTCTGCGTTATTTCATTGGTTATAATTGTAAAAAGTAAAGAATACCTCGTGCCAACGAAAGGCCATTTAACCAGTTTACTCTTCTTATCTGTTTATGCCTATATTTATTTGTGGGAGCCAAGAAAAAATTACGTTCAGAAATATTTTTTACGTTCATTTGGTGGTAGCTTTCGCAAAAGACTTACCACCGTTTTCGTTGATACGCGACTTTGGAAAACAAAACACTTCGGAAACGTTTCCAAAATTTCCATCAGTCTTGCGTGTTATCGACAGATCGGATCGAAATCCACCAATCACAGCCACTAGTGTGACCTTCAGACCTTCTTTACGTCATGCTAGCGAGCTGTGATTGGTGGATTTCGATCCGATCTGTCGATAACATGTATGATTGACGGAAATTTTGGAAACGTTTCCACGGGTGTTCTGTTTTCGAAGGTCGCGTATCAACGAAAACGGTGGTAGCTCACTGTTGAAAACTTTTCACAAGTTCTTCATGTGTTTCTCGAAAAACGAACAATAAAACTAACTTTGAAGTCGACAGCGAAAATGCGAAAGCGAGGGACGAATTATCTAATCTAGCGGAAACGGGCTTTGAGAAAGTCTACCTGCGAGACTGGAACTAATAAAATGAAATCTTTCGGGGAATAAATTTAATTTCTTACTATAGCTACTTGCATGAACGAACACTTTCAGCCAAAATAATGGACTCTTTTTCTAAACTATTTTAAATCTTTCTTGCTGAGCCAAATATGAAGACTTGCTTTACATACGGCAGTTTTCACAAAACGTTTCTTTTTTTCTCTCTCTTCCAGGTGGAAGCATTCGCATGCCAGCGTTTTTCAACGGAATATTTGGTCATAAGCCCAGTCCGTGCATAGTGCCTAATCAGGGACATTTCCCTCAAGGCACCAGCCAGGCCTTTGACGAGTTCCTTGTCATGGGACCACTGTGCAGGTACGCTGAAGATTTGGTCCCAATGTTGGAGGCCATGGCAGGCCCGCGAGCGTATGAGCTTCACTTAAACGAAGAGGTGGACCTGTCATTCCTCAAAGTTTACACATTGGACTTAGAGTACCCTTTTTTTACTTCACCCGTGGACCCCGAGCTGTTGAATAGCCTGGAACAAGTCTGTACCTTCTTGAGGGAGCGTTTTGACGCAACAGTTCAAGACGCTTACATGAGCTTGTTTAGCTATTCCCCTCTTATCTGGTCCGCTATGGTCCTCTCCGCTGAGAACAATCGACTGACAAGTCAGGCTCTGGGCGATGAACCCGAGGCAGTGTCTATAAACCCGTTTATCGAGATTTTCAAGTACTTTCTTGGCTCTTCTAAGTATCATCACGCCACACTGGCCGTTGCAGGGATTGAGTATTTACGAGCTCCGTTGCCCGATTGCCTCCCGGATGTTTCCTCGAATTTTGTACAGATGGGCATCCAACTACGAGAGCAAATTCAAACTCTTCTGAGTGACGATGGCATCTTGCTTTATCCCTCGCATCCTAACACAGCATTATCACACCACAGGCCATCTCTTGCGCCGCTCAATTTCAGCTACACCTCCATTTTCAACGTTCTGCATCTGCCCGTCACACAGTGCCCTCTGGGTCTCGACAAGAATGGACTTCCGCTGGGAATACAGATTGCAGCCGGAAGAAACAACGACAGGCTGTCAATCGCTGTTGCTAGGCAACTAGAAAGTCAGTTTGGTGGGTGGAACGCCTGGCGTCCCGGTAAAATACCTGACAAGAAGAAAGTGTAGCAAGGAATGTTCAATGGTGATTGATTAAGAAACTTTGACAATCATTTTTAATGACTTTTTTCGGAGTGTGGTTAAAAAGTAATTCTGTGTTAGATTAGTTGTGTCATGGTAAAAAAAATGTTACTGCCAGTGCCGTAGCTAGAACAAAATACAACTGAGAACTGTTCACGGTTAAATTATCTTCCTAGGTAGTGAGGTGTTTATGATGAAACGAAAATAAGAATGAGACAAATGCCTCGCTTTGCTTGTTATTAGCTACAGCCTTGAAGATGATGTTAAAAACTGGAAGCACAAAAAAAACGGTGCTAAAGGAAACAACCGGTTGTAACGGTGCTTGGATAAGTGGGAAATGCCATCAAAGAATTAACAAAACACCCAAGCGGACCGGAGCTGTGTTTTTAATGAAATCAAGCCTGGAGAAATTTTTGAACATGACATATGTGCAAACAAAAATGACCTTAAGGGGATTAGAGTGCAGAATTTGATGAAGTTCTATTTATGTTTGCTAGCTATATGTATGCATGTATGAGTTCAAAACTTCACTGGCTGATCTGTGCAGCAGTCGTTCATTGGCAAATTCTCGGCCACATATCACAAAAGGATAATTCCCTAGTATTCTTACTAGATATTAAAACACATAACGTGAAAAATATTGGGCCGGTGTTTTTCAAGATAACCCTAATGCACTCCAGTTTAGAGCCGTCTCCAATTTTCCCCATCAATCCATGCCCCTTTTCGGCTTTTCTTCTTCTTTGAGTTCTACAGTTTCAAGCCAGCATTGTAATCTCTCAGTTTAATTCTGAACCCAGTTAGTAAGAGCTTAAATTCAGCCTTAACTTTAGAGGTGTGCACGCCCCTTTAAATGATTTTAGAACATTGTCTTACCTGCTGGCAAATCATCGAGTTCGAAGTTGAATGTAAAATTATGTCTTTTGGAACGTTTTTGCGTGATTGAGTGTGCCATTAGTCTTTTAGTGAGGGTTGTTGGTTTAATTTGACCCAAGGCCCATGTTTACTTGATAACGATAAACGCGTCTAAACCGCTTTTCGACAGGACTGGTCAAGGAAACGCGTTTTTTGGTGACTTAGCGTGATTAAGTGTGGTTTTCAGCGGGAATGGGTGCAAGGCCAAAAGGCTGACTACACCCAGTACACAGTACGTTGAAAAGAGAGAAAAGAGTGTAATTCAGTGTATAACTTTTTGTTGTAAATAACGTGAGTGAAACTGACGAACAAGATACCTCCCAGGGCTTTTCCTTTAGAAATTGGGGGGGGGGGGAGGGAGCCCTTCGGTCCAGTTTCTAAGGAAAAATCCCTGGGAACGGGGTTGACTACTGAATAAAGTTAACAAAAAAATGTCTGTTGTTGCTTACTCTCATATCTACAGTACATTACATCAAAGAGAGAGAAGAAAAAATTAGCCCTTTTTGCTCATTGCCCTTGATATCAGAGATGTTTTGACGCAAAACCAGCTAGCCACGAGGTTATCGGGAAGTTGGGCGAATTGCCAGAGGTGGCTTACTGTTCAGTATTTGACGTAGGTTAATTTTTTTCGTCCTTCCCACATTTCCTGCTGTTGTTGTTGCGGCTAGAAACGTGACAGAAAATACACGCAAATGTTTCGTATGAACCCGAGAGAGCCTTATCATGATATATTGTATGCCATGTTTGTGCCAACTGAGGACCTTATACACAAAATAAATAACCTTCGGCAAATTTATTGCCAGTTCTAGAGAATTTTGAGAGATTTATTTGATAGGGCACAAGGCAACACAAATCTATAAACGGACACCTGACAACGAAGTAAATTCTTTTTGGCCGGCAAAGATCTAAATCATGACCAGGCAATATTTTTGTTAGGTTGCTAAGACGCTTCAAGGGTCTTCAAGACATGACCCGATCGAGCCAGCAAAAGATTGCTTTTATGGCCTACGCAAAGCAAAAATTTTCATCTCTGAAGCATCATTTCGTACCGTGGTTGCTATTAAAGTGGGAATTTATAAGACCTCAAAACCGCTATGACTTAAATCCACTGATTTATTAGTGCTACGAGGTCAGACCTAATTAAAATTTTTAAAAGAGAAAAACTCAAAACTCGGGGAAAACGCCCCTCATATAAGAACAGAAGCCTGCTTCCAATACAGATTGTTTTAACAAGACAATATACGACCACTTGATTGATAACAATTTCTATTCTTTGAAGTTTCATAGAGCTTTCATTTTATTAGCCATTGTTGTAAACATTTAAGAATTTTGATTTCATTTTCTATGTATATGTGCTACTGATTACTGAGTATTGATTACATACGCAATGTAAAAACGAGTTTAATTGGACAAGTGACACCTTTAATGTACATAGGTCCCGTGCTTTTCAGTATGGTAGTTTCTAGTAATCAAATAAACCTCATAATTTCAAGAATTTCACTTTTGTGACGTCGTGATCTGAGTGTTTTATAAGGAAGTCTTGGTTTTGGACATGACTTTCAGTTCCTAAGTTCACGTTTATTGTAAACTTCGCATATATATTGCCTCTACCATGTGTTTTTCCGATCGTAAAAGGAAATGCGTTACTGAAATTCAGTCCAAAACAATGAATATTCTTTATTAGCGTGGTGAGTTTATAGCGTAAGTTCTTTAAGTTCATCAAGCTAAAACTTTGCGTGTTAAGCTGCTTGCGTGTTTCCGGCTTTATAAATTAACATAATCAATAAAAAAATATATAGGACTTAAACCAATTCACTTAAAGGATTATCTTAACGTACACCAAGGTACCGTCAATTATACTACACTGGAGAAATATCGTCGGTTATTTTGGATCAGTTTGTGTTTGAGGATCGAGCAGGGAAACCACGTGATTGTCGTGACGTCACCGTTTTCAAAATGTTTTCAGTCCACGCGAACACACAAAGCCGGCATTTTAAAATTCCTCCGGGTTTGGAGAACGTCTTCGAAACGCTCCGTTTTCTTGAGAGATTAGTGTGACAGTATGCCTAACCATAAAAATAAAGCTCCGTTTTCAATATGATTTAGTATGGCGTCCGCCAAAATTCAACTTTTGAATTTTGCTTGTATTTTTGACATTCGATGTTGTAGTTTTACAATTTGTACCTACATCTGCAATTGAACATTCAAGTTTCCAATTTCTCTACTCCAATTGTCGATTTGACATTGTTTGTGTCACGATTCAACTTTGTAGTTTGAAGTATTCAACATCCAAGTTTACGCAATTCAACATTCAACTTTCGAAAATGCATGTTTTCGATATCCAGCCGCAAGCCAGCCAACGACAGTCACTGTGGGTTCAGCAAGCTATCAAAAATCCACCCTTAGTAGGGGCTAGCAGTCAGGTAAATACCATTTGAACGGTCAGTGTTCATGATATAAAACCTTAAAAATGTTGGACTGGGGGACTGATCTGACCGTTACGAAGTGATGTATTAAAACTAAATTTTCGGCAACGTTCTGTTTGCCTCTGTCAGAGTAAAATAACTAAGTGAATAATTGAAACGAGTTGTGAGACCTTTTTTAATCCCTACGCGGCACAATAAACTGGGCAGATAGGCTTGAGGGAGAGGCTGGCGTTCATTTTAGCGTGGAATGTCAAGATAAATCCGGCTTTTTAGCACAGCTTAGCCCGGTGATATAACTGCACTGTAGCGAATATAGGCTTCTGAAAATACATTTATTTGGTATGTCTTTCAAATTCGATCAAAAGGATCATTTAAGATAATCTTTGGTGTAAAATTCAGTGACATCTCGCAAGAAAATGTGAGGATTTATTTAAATATAGTAAATACACATTGTTCAGTTTTCCCGCATGGTTTCTCATAAAGGCAATTCTGCTTGGAGCTTCTTTTCTCAATTCTGCTCGCATTTCTACTCGTCACTGATGCCATTTCTGCTCTCCTCTTACCCCCAACGGGACACTTAAGTCATGTTGAGTTGGCTATTTTTTAATTTACAACTTCTCGCGTGCTTGGTGATCTTAGATTAGAGCTGACAATTGTGGCTTCATCAAAGCAGATCGTATGGTTGCCTGGTTAAAGTTATAAATAACCAAAATAAACATTGATGTAAGTGCGTTTAAACGATGCATCTGTCTTTTTAATTGTCAGTGCCGTGGATTTTGCTTTGTTTCATATTGTCAAAAACGGCTTGCCGATTCATTGTTACGAAGTAAATCATCATTGTAGTTTCTAAGTTGGAACGGAGGCGTGAAAAGTGACGTCAATTTCAATTCTACGCACGACTGGTGACGAGAGAGGATAACATCATAACATTTAAGTCCTTGAGATAGATGTGATGTTTTTGAATAAGGTATAGTACTTCACTTAGAGAGGAAATTCAAGTAATATCACCTGATCGATAATCTTGAATGGTGCTTATTTTGTTTTTACTGACAAGCTTTTCTGTTTTTCTAGGTCAAAAGGGTCAGAATCTCTCCTATCAGCTCCTATGGAGTTAAGTCTTAAACTGAAAAGAAACAAGCATGCAGTAAATAAAGAAAATTCCATTGGTGATAGTGTTGCTATAATTTTTAAATTCTACACAGCCAAGGTGTAAT
>JAHPZR010050091.1:0-13815 GCA_019787425.1 Platygyra sinensis | reverse complement strand
CCCTGTATTACCTTGTATTCCCTTGTATTCTCTTGTATTCCCTTGTACTCCCCTGTTTTCCAATGTATTCCCTTGTATTCCCCTGTATTCCCTTGTATTCCCTTGTACTTCCCTGTTTTCCCATGTATTCCCTTTTATTCCCCTGTATTCTCTTGTATTCCCCTGTATTCCCTTGTATTCCCTTGTATTCCCTTGTATTCTCTTGTATTCCCTTGTATTCCCTTGTACTCCCCTGTTTTCCCATGTATTCCCTTGCATTCCCCTGTATTCCCTTGTATTCCCTGTACTCCCCTGTTTTCCCATGTATTCCCTTGTACTCTCATGTATTCCCTTGTATTCCCTTGTATTCCCCTGTATCTCTTATTTTCCCTTGAATTCTCTCGTATTCCCTTGTACTCCCCTATTTTCCCATGTATTCCCTTGTTTTCCCCTGTATTCTCCTGTATTTCCTTGTATTCCCTTGTATTCACTTGGATTCCCTTGTACTCTACTGTTTCCCGGTGTATTCCTTGAATTCCCCTGTTTTCCCTAGTAGTCCCCTGTATTCTCTTGTATTCCCCTGTATTCCCTTGTTTTCCCTTGTATTCCTCTGTATTCTCTTGTATTCCCTTGTATTCCCCTGTATTCCCTTGTATTCCTTGTACTCCCCTGTTTTCCCATTTATTCCCTTGTTTTCCCCTGTATTCTCTTGTATTCCCTTGTACTCCCCTGTTTTCCCATGTGTTCCCCTGTATTCTCTCGGTTTCCCTTGCACTCCCCTGTTTTCCCATGTATTCCCTTGTTTTCCCATGTATTCCCTTGTACTCCTCTGTTTTCCCATGTATTCCCTTGTACTCCTCTGTTTTCCCATGTATTCTCCTGAATTCCCCTGTATTCTTTTGTATTCTCCTGTATTCCCCTGTATTCTCATGTATGTCCCTGTTTTCCCTTGTTTCTCCTGTATTGTATGCGTTTTCGTTGGGGACCAAAAGCTCTGACTTTCATTTGCATACATGCGACTGTAACGCGATACCTCTGTTTGCATCTCCGAAAAAATCTCGACTTCTGTTCTGCTTTCGAGATACCTTTGCTCGTATATCAAGACAAATGGTTTGTTTCAGTATCAAACTAGAACAACAGAGTGCTTTGATATTTTTCCAGAATGCACTTCGTCAGAGTATTAAGCGGCAATAAGCAATAAGCTTTCCCCGCATTAAAACGGTTGTGTTTCAGTATCAAACTAGAACAACAGAGTGGTTTGATATTTTTTCCAGAATGCACTTCGGTTGTGTTTTCAGACTAAGAATTTATTAACTGATGCAAAGCAGGTTTATTAAATAAAATGTATGTTAACTCTATTCTGTAAGGTAGTTTTCTTTGTGCGTAAACATTTCAACCAATCACAACAGTCGTAAACAAAGACAGTAAAAGCCTCCAATTTTTCAATGTTCCCCACATAGGATTACTGTGATATTTAGATTTAGAAGAGATTTTGTTGAAATGAAAATAATTGAGCAATTAAAGACAAACAAATCTGCAGCTACCTAAAGTTTTGGTACGTTTTGCTGATTGAGCCAATCAGAAGTATGATAAAACAATAGCAATGTTGTGCAAAAGTTAGCACCTTTCTGCATTCCTTGCCGCATGGTTGCCTCTCTCTTACATGGACTGTTACTTAAGTAAAGAACATAGAGGAGACCAGCCTTAGAGCTGAATGGGCTACCCTGTATAAATTAAGTTTTACTTTACTTTACTTTACTTTACTTATCATGTGATACAATGACTTAAACGGAATGTGCAGTGTTGGTGTAGTTGACTTAGTTGATTCTTTGGACCATATTTATGGTAAGATGCCTAAGTTACTTGAACAGTATGAGTGACAGTTTACAAAACAATATAAATTTTTAGTTCATACAACAACGTTCAATATTATTGTTTTTAATCAGCAGAAATAAAAGAAAGCGGGGGCAACTTTAGTGATAACTATTACTAGTAATATCTTTTAATTCCCTGTAATCCCTTTTATATCTTTGTAATTCCTTGTAATCCCCTCTCTAGCCATTTCCAAAAAAACTAGTTGTCTAAAACTGTTCAGTTAAAATCTAACAACAAATACCTTGTGAAAAAACGCTTTGTGAGCTTGCTTGCGCGGTACTGGCCATATGATGTAATGGAAATTTTAAAGGTAATTGACAACTTAAGAAGAAGTTATTGCTGCTTTTATCGCTCACCTAACCACGATTACGTACTTGCTTATGTGAAGAAAGGTGATGAAAATTAAGCAACACTTTAGGAAACGGTTCATAGAATGGCTTTTACGAGTGACTCTCGCTTACTACAGTTTTGATGGAGTATAGGAGCACAACCTTAAACTTCTTTGAAAAAGGTTCCAAGCTGTTTACCCCTTCACTATTTACTGTTTTTTTAAGTTTTGTACCATTTTATGTGAAATTCGAATAATCAAACTGCAACAAATGGCCAAAAGGAGCGACCGAGTACCCAATGAGAGTCTGGGCAAATTTACCCGTATGACCCCGCCTCAAAATGACAGGAGTAAGAAATTGGGTCTGATTTAACATTCATGCAAAGTAAATGAAATCTGTTACACAGATTTTTTTGCACTCAGAGAATGTTAAATCAAAAATAGCTCAAAATCCTTCTTACAGATTTTTAAAATTCCGGCTCTAAACGTGATTCACCCCAACAAATCAACTTTGAAAATTTCATCACAGGTTGCATGGTAGGTTTTCGAGCAATCCTCGATCAAAGACACGTTTTTTACAACCTTGGAGGAGAATTGACTTGTGCATGCCCTTTATTAAGCGCGCACTAGTGTGCCGTCATGTATCGCGCACGAGAAAGCAAGAGTAAATTAAAGCTCTTTTACCGGATGTTTATAAAATAACTAAGATAGTACGCACGCTCTGATTGGCCGAGAGGCGTGTTTGCATGAGAGTATGCAAACATGGTTGTCACGTCACGCTTTCTGTGTTTCCCCGGCACAATTTAAAACCATTTCAAAGCAGATAGTTCAACTCTCAAGTACAAATATTAAGGAATTTAAATGAAGAAAATTTTTCCAAGTTTTGATTTGGGGATTGACCATCTCTTTCCCTCAGACCCGTGGAAAGAAAGCAAAAGAAAGAAGAACAACAGCCCTTTGCATGCCTCAATGTTAGTGAACTAGACGACCTTGCCGAGGGAGCTCAAGCGAAGACAACAAAATCTTATGCAACAAAATACACAGTAAACGTTTTTCAAAATAATTTTTGCATTTAATTACTACAGTAAAATTCTCAAAATCACATTCTGTTTTTGAAAAAGATGTGCAATAAAATTAAACGCCAACTAAGCTTATATGCTATAGTCTGCGAAGCGAAATCTGTTCAAATCAAATTTACACGGCCGATCGGTTGCCGTGTTTTGGCTGTCAAATGTTCAAGAAATGACCATTAAAACTTGGAAGAATGTACCAGACAGCTCACCAGACTGATGGATTTAATGCCCTTCGACTTAACTGCATTAACTCAAACTTGCCTGCTTGTGCTATGATTCCAAACCAGCAAAACTTCACAAGGCACGATGAGCGATTCAGCTTCTCAACCATCCTCCCGGGCTGCCAAATCGGGCAAGTTTGCGTCACTTTCAAGAGCGATCAAGTACAGTGGTTTCATCTTGAAGTTCTTTCCTTACAGAGTCGTAAATCTTTTAAACATTTCTTCTGTTTTCACCGAACTTTAGGCATTTCTCCCAAAGATTTAGAAGGATTCAAAGCTGATATCGCTTTCACTTACACGGCGCTCGCTTGCTCGCTGGCAATTTTGCCACAAATTTTGATTTTTGTAACGCGAAATTTCATTGGTTCGTGCGTTATCAGATGAGCGTTTTGATTGGTTAGTTTGAAAGATGATTGTCTAGAGCGTGTATTGAGAAAAGCTTTTTGGATCAAGAAGTTAATAAACAAAAATTTCTCTTCATTTGTCGAATTAATTTGAGAAATATTTTATAAAAGCAATAGAAAACTTTTTTCCTGTGTTTGCATAGCCTGATATAAACACTCGAGGGGTTGAGAGAATTCTCGACAGTTATGCAAACCCTCGACTTCGTCTCGGGTTTGCATAACTGTCTCGAATTCTCCCAACCCCTCTCGTGTTTATATCAGGCTATGCAAACACGGAAAACGTTTTCTATTGCTTAATTATCAAACTTTTTTTGCCATTTTTGTTTGGCCCTAGGCTTGAATACATGTTTTAACGGAGTTTGAAACTATCTCTACATATACCTAAGATATTTAACGCATTTCAGGTGCTGAACTGGTTTTCGTTAGTTTCTTGAGGTTACTTGCGTCCTTTTTTCACGCACGACAAATACTGACGTGTGGCAGGCTACTGTAGCGCGCGCTACTAAGTTCGGAAAAACTGTACCAATTGAAATCACATGACAGACTTTGATGAGGTCTGTCGGGTGACACCGCTACCGTAATGCGAAATTGTTACTGCTTATTGCAGATCATTTCTTTATTCAGTATATATAAAGTATGAGAAAACAAGTTTATGTTGTCGCGTTCCTGCGTTTATTTCATCCTGTATAATCAAGTTACTCCTATAAATAAAGAAACAAAAAACAGGAAATAAACAGTAAACAGTTGTAAATAAAAAGTTGATTGATGTATTTATTGGTTTTCCCGCAAGTAGAGGTTGATTTCCTGAAAGATGTCTTTCGATTAAGCAGTAATAGATGATACTGCACGGAAAATAGTTTAAGTTTCTTTTATGAATTTCGTTTTATGGTAAAGTTTAATCTCGGTCTCTAAAACTCATTTCGAAGAGTATATTTTCTGTGATTTGAATACCACCTTTTAAATAACCGAGACTTACACTATTACTTTTGTTCTCTTCGAGTGAATGTCACTGATATAAGGTTTGCTCTAAGCAGGTCTCAGGGCTTCTTATTTGACCGAGCCTTTCCATCCTCCTATTCGGTGACAGGAGTTGAAATGCTTGTATTAAAATTCATAAAATGTGCATGAACATTAAGAACTTTTTCTCTCAAATATTCAGGTCATAAATTCGTAGCCGATAACTGTAATTATAGTCCATACATACATATCAAATCATTTATCATCAAATATTTTCGCTCGCGCGCGAATGTCACGTGACCGAATATTCTCCAATTTTCAAAAACTGCGCGCGTTGCGAAAAATATTTGAAGGTGAATAAACACAATAGCCTACATTTGGGGCGAAAATATTATCGCACTTTTGTCTTTGGACTTTTCGCTTCTCAAGCATATTTTCGCGCCATATGGTGGCTATTGTTTGTTTTGTTGATTTCTTTTGTTCTTTTTTATTGGAAAAATTAGTTTGAATCATCGCTAATCTTAAATTCTAGAAAAAAATTAATTTGTCTGTATGCATATGACCAGAAAATGGATTAAGGTATCGGATATTCTTGCAGTGTCATCGAAGAGTGGTGATATTTCCTTCATTGATAAAATTCGTATTTTATGTTCTGTTGTCCTACAAAAAGATTATATCGTCTACGTATATTCTTCGCTCAACTGATTTCGTTGTGCCCTCAATCAGGGTAGCTGTCCCAGAATTTCGCAGACAATATATTAGCGATTGAAACACCATGAGTCTGAAAATAGTTCTTTCTTTATAGCATACAACACTAATTCCTTCCTCTTATGGAAGGCTTTTCGCATCATTGGCACTAGACTGAATTTTGATTTCATGGAGCTTTGTCACTAAGTTCTGTTACGTTAATTAACTTTTGATCCTTTTTGTATTTAAGTACTCGTACTTGTACATTACAAAAAAGAAGCTTAATGAAATACTTGCACTTTGTGAATAACAAATCGAGTAACATTTCTTATTACAGTCTGTTCTTATACCTAATCGTACCTTTTTGATGCGCTTCGGTGGCATATCAGTCGAGATTGGTCGAGCAATGGTTCTTACCCATGGCGAAACCAAACGAGCATGATATGCCCCCCAAGCGTATCAAAAAGGTACGATTAGGTATTTACCGTACCCAAATTCAGCGTTACTGCGAAAAAAATCTGCCTGGCTTTATTCCGAGTGGCCCGCAAAGAGACAAATAAGAGTCAACAAACGCTGACAAACGGGGCAAAAAGTGATGAATGAAAATAATTTTACTTTTTATGTTACCGGCATTTGAAATCGAGCTAGCGAAAATGACATTATCAACGCAGTTGGCGAGCTTCTTCCATTTTAGTTTTGGCGGAATGTTTTTTGCGCCTTTATTCGCCCGCAAAACACCAGCTAAATTTTAAATTACGAGTTATTTGTTTATTGACACAACCTATTTGCAGTTTATCGCACGGTAACATTACTTAGCTTGAAAGTGACCATGATATCGTAGGATATCAGGACAGTAGAGTTGGATTCTGATTGGCTAATTGCGAATTTGAGTACGGTTATAACAATAGTCACATTGTATCGCTTGTCCACTCTCCTCCCTTTGGGCGCAAATGTTCCTAAAAAGGGCAAAATGAGCAAGAAAGTAGAGCCGACGAGACCTTATAGTGTATTTGGTCCCTGGGTAACATTGGCATCGAATTATCACAAGGCAGTGAGTTAGTGATCTTTGGATTCTTTTTTTCTCTATAGCTACAAGTGATGATGAAAACTGGTATGTATGTTGCTGAGTGTTAGAGCATTTGAAATCGAGTGTCGAAAGTAATAATGCTATCAGAAAAAGTGCAGCAATTTTTTTTTCCACGGCAGCGTGATTTTGGAAAATGATAACCTCTTGGCGTGAAATCATTCAAAGTCTAAAGCTTCTGTGGCTTCAAATCGATTTAGAGTTACTAATCTAATGCTTTGAAAAACTTCTTTGTCTAGAAGAGGTTAATTTCTTCGTCCCGTTGCACTTTTGGGTCTTGCCTTTTTTCTTGTTATTTAGTTATGAGGAGTACCCAAATAAAGAAAATAAAAAAAAATTGCCATCAGCCATTTCCATTTCAATGGTTGGGTTCGTTCTCGCTGTCCGTCAGTCTAACGCATAAGTCTGTGTTGTTCATTTATTAATTACTGTTCATTTATGATGTTGTAGGTTCTAGAGACGAAGAAATGTTTTTCTCGAGCAACAGAACAACCAGGTGAGCATCTCTTTGATCTTAATCTACCAATAATAAGTTTTAAACTAGTGAGTGTACCATTTATTGAAGTCCTGAAAACGAATACGATTTATAAATTATGCATCGATTACAACTGTGGAAGTTAACTTAATCTGCATGTGTTTGAATCATGCACGTATGGTTGAGCATGTTAACCACACTTATTATTTACGTTAGCTTACGATGAAAATTAAGACTTGATTTTAACTTATTAATTTTGTTTTCACATTTTTACTTTTCAGGCAAAAGGAGGAGAGTGGACAAGCGATAAAATTTGACTATTGTTATAACCGTACTCAAATTCGCAATTAGCCAATCAGAATCCAACTCTACTGTCCTGATATCCTACGATATCATGGTCAGCTTTCAAGCTAAGTAATGTTACCGTGCGATAAACTGCAAATAGGTTGTGTCAATAAACAAATAACTCGTAATTTAAAATTTAGCTGGTGTTTTGCGGGCGAATAAAGGCGCAAAAAACATTCCGCCAAAACTAAAATGGAAGAAGCTCGCCAACTGCGTTGATAATGTCATTTTCGCTAGCTCGATTTCAAATGCCGGTAACATAAAAAGTAAAATTATTTTCATTCATCACTTTTTGCCCCGTTTGTCAGCGTTTGTTGACTCTTATTTGTCTCTTTGCGGGCCACTCGGAATAAAGCCAGGCAGATTTTTTCGCAGTAACGCTGAATTTGGGTACGGTAAATACCTAATCGTACCTTTTTAATACGCTTGGGGGGCATATCATGCTCGTTTGGTTTCGCCATGGGTAAGAACCATTGCTCGACCAATCTCAACTGATATGCCACCGAAGCGCATCAAAAAGGTACGATTAGGTATAAGAACAGACTGTAATAAGAAATGTTACTCGATTTGTTATTCACAAAGTGCAAGTATTTCATTAAGCTTCTTTTTTGTAATGTACAAGTACGAGTACTTAAATACAAAAAGGATCAAAAGTTAATTAACGTAACAGAACTTAGTGACAAAGCTCCATGAAATCAAAATTCAGTCTAGTGCCAATGATGCGAAAAGCCTTCCATAAGAGGAAGGAATTAGTGTTGTATGCTATAAAGAAAGAACTATTTTCAGACTCATGGTGTTTCAATCGCTAATATATTGTCTGCGAAATTCTGGGACAGCTACCCTGATTGAGGGCACAACGAAATCAGTTGAGCGAAGAATATACGTAGACGATATAATCTTTTTGTAGGACAACAGAACATAAAATACGAATTTTATCAATGAAGGAAATATCACCACTCTTCGATGACACTGCAAGAATATCCGATACCTTAATCCATTTTCTGGTCATATGCATACAGACAAATTAATTTTTTTCTAGAATTTAAGATTAGCGATGATTCAAACTAATTTTTCCAATAAAAAAGAACAAAAGAAATCAACAAAACAAACAATAGCCACCATATGGCGCGAAAATATGCTTGAGAAGCGAAAAGTCCAAAGACAAAAGTGCGATAATATTTTCGCCCCAAATGTAGGCTATTGTGTTTATTCACCTTCAAATATTTTTCGCAACGCGCGCAGTTTTTGAAAATTGGAGAATATTCGGTCACGTGACATTCGCGCGCGAGCGAAAATATTTGATGATAAATGATTTGATATGTATGTATGGACTATAATTACAGTTATCGGCTACGAATTTATGACCTGAATATTTGAGAGAAAAAGTTCTTAATGTTCATGCACATTTTATGAATTTTAATACAAGCATTTCAACTCCTGTCACCGAATAGGAGGATGGAAAGGCTCGGTCAAATAAGAAGCCCTGAGACCTGCTTAGAGCAAACCTTATATCAGTGACATTCACTCGAAGGGAACAAAAGTAATAGTGTAAGTCTCGGTTATTTAAAAGGTGGTATTCAAATCACAGAAAATATACTCTTCGAAATGAGTTTTAGAGACCGAGATTAAACTTTACCATAAAACGAAATTCATAAAAGAAACTTAAACTATTTTCCGTGCAGTATCATCTATTACTGCTTAATCGAAAGACATCTTTCAGGAAATCAACCTCTACTTGCGGGAAAACCAATAAATACATCAATCAACTTTTTATTTACAACTGTTTACTGTTTATTTCCTGTTTTTTGTTTCTTTATTTATAGGAGTAACTTGATTATACAGGATGAAATAAACGCAGGAACGCGACAAACATAAACTTGTTTTCTCATACTTTATATATACTGAATAAAGAAATGATCTGCAATAAGCAGTAACAATTTCGCATTACGGTAGCGGTGTCACCCGACAGACCTCATCAAAGTCTGTCATGTGATTTCAATTGGTACAGTTTTTCCGAACTTAGTAGCGCGCGCTACAGTATCCTGCCACACGTCAGTATTTGTCGTGCGTGAAAAAAGGACGCAAGTAACCTCAAGAAACTAACGAAAACCAGTTCAGCACCTGAAATGCGTTAAATATCTTAGGTATATGTAGAGATAGTTTCAAACTCCGTTAAAACATGTATTCAAGCCTAGGGCCAAACAAAAATGGCAAAAAAAGTTTGATAATTAAGCAATAGAAAACGTTTTCCGTGTTTGCATAGCCTGATATAAACACGAGAGGGGTTGGGAGAATTCGAGACAGTTATGCAAACCCGAGACGAAGTCGAGGGTTTGCATAACTGTCGAGAATTCTCTCAACCCCTCTAGTGTTTATATCAGGCTATGCAAACACAGGAAAATAGTTTTCTATTGCTTTTATAAAATATTTCTCAAATTAATTCGACAAATGAAGAGAAATTTTGTTTATTAACTTCTTGATCCAAAAAGCTTTTCTCAATACACGCTCTAGACAATCATCTTTCAAACTAACCAATCAAAACGCGCATCTGATAACGCACGAACCAATGAAATTTCGCGTTACAAAAATCAAAATTTGTGGCAAAATCGCCAGCGAGCAAGCGAGCGCCGTGTAAGTGAAAGCGATATCAGCTTTGAATCCTTCTAAATCTTTGGGAGAAATGCCATAAGTTCGGTGAAAACAGAAGAAATGTTTAAAAGATTTACGACTCTGTAAGGAAAGAACTTCAAGATGAAACCACTGTACTTGATCGCTCTTGAAAGTGACGCAAACTTGCCCGATTTGGCAGCCCGGGAAGATGGTTGAGAAGCTGAATCGCTCATCGTGCCTTGTGAAGTTTTGCTGGTTTGGAATCATAGCACAAGCAGGCAAGTTTGAGTTAATGCAGTTAAGTCGAAGGGCATTAAATCCATCAGTCTGGTGAGCTGTCTGGTACATTCTTCCAAGTTTTAATGGTCATTTCTTGAACATTTGACAGCCAAAACACGGCAACCGATCGGCCGTGTAAATTTGATTTGAACAGATTTCGCTTCGCAGACTATAGCATATAAGCTTAGTTGGCGTTTAATTTTATTGCACATCTTTTTCAAAAGACAGAATGTGATTTTGAGAATTTTACTGTAGTAATTAAATGCAAAAATTATTTTGAAAAACGTTTACTGTGTATTTTGTTGCATAAGATTTTGTTGTCTTCGCTTGAGCTCCCTCGGCAAGGTCGTCTAGCTCACTAACATTGAGGCATGCAAAGGGCTGTTGTTCTTCTTTCTTTTGCTTTCTTTCCACGGGTGTGAGGGAAAGAGATGGTCAATCCCCAAATCAAAACTTGGAAAAATTTTCTTCATTTAAATTCCTTAATATTTGTACTTGAGAGTTGAACTATCCGCTTTGAAATGGTTTTAAATTGTGCCGGGGAAACACAGAAAGCGTGACGTGACAACCATGTTTACATACTCTCATGCAAACACGCCTCTCGGCCAATCAGAGCGTGCGTACTATCTTAGTTATTTTTATAAACATCCGGTAAAAGAGCTTTAATTTACTCTTGCTTTCTCGTGCGCGATACATGACGGCACACTAGTGCGCGCTTAACAAAGGGCATGCACAAGTCAATTCTCGTCCAAGGTTGTAAAAAAACCTGTCTTTGATCGAGGATTGCTCGAAAACCTACCATGCAACCTGTGATGAAATTTTCAAAGTTGAATTTGTTGGGGTGAATCACGTTTAGAGCCGGAATTTTAAAAATCTGTAAGAAGGATTTTGAGCTATTTTGATTTAAACATTCTCTGAGTGCAAAAAAAATCTGTGTTACAGATTTCATTTACTTTGCATGAATGTTAAATCAGACCCAATTTCTTACTCGTGTCATTTTTGAGGCGGGGTCATACGGGTAAATTTGCCCAGACTCTCATTGGGTACTCGGTCGCTCCTTTTGGCCATTTGTTGCAGTTTGATTATTCGAATTTCACATAAAATGGTACAAAACTTAAAAAAACAGTAAATAGTGAAGGGGTAAACAGCTTGGAACCTTTTTCAAAGAAGTTTAAGGTTGTGCTCCTATACTCCATCAAAACTGTAGTAAGCGGGGAGTCACTCGTAAAAGCCATTCTATGAACCGTTTCCTAAAGTGTTGCTTAATTTTCATCACCTTTCTTCACATAAGCAAGTACGTAATCGTGGTTAGGTGAGCGATAAAAGCAGCAATAACTTCTTCTTAAGTTGTCAATTACCTTTAAAATTTCCATTACATCATATGGCCAGTACCGCGCAAGCAAGCTCACAAAGCGTTTTTTCGCAAGGTATTTGTTGTTAGATTTTAACTGAACAGTTTTAGACAACTAGTTTTTTTGGAAATGGCTAGAGAGGGGATTACAAGGAATTACAAAGATATAAAAGGATTAGAGGGAATTAAAAGATATTACTAGTAATAGTTATCACTAAAGTTGCCCCCCGCTTTCTTTTATTTCTGCTGATTAAAAACAATAATATTGAACGTTGTTGTATGAACTAAAAATTTATATTGTTTTGTAAACTGTCACTCATACTGTTCAAGTAACTTAGTCATCTTACCATAAATATGGTCCAAAGAATCAACTAAGTCAACTACACCAACACTGCACATTCCGTTTAAGTCATTGTATCACATGAAAAGTAAAGTAAAGTAAAGTAAAACTTAATTTATACAGGGTAGCCCATTCAGCTCTAAGGCTGGTCTCCTCTATGTTCTTTACTTAAGTAACAGTCCATGTAAGAGAGAGGCAACCACGCGGCAAGGAATGCAGAAAGGTGCTAACTTTTGCACAACATTGCTATTGTTTTATCATACTTCTGATTGGCTCAATCAGCAAAACGTACCAAAACTTTAGGTAGCTGCAGATTTGTTTATCTTTAATTGATCAATTATTTTCATTTCAACAAAATCTCTTCTAAATCTAAATATCACAGTAATCCTATGTGGGGAACATTGAAAAATTGGAGGCTTTTACTGTCTTTGTTTACGACTGTTGTGATTGGTTGAAATGTTTACGCACAAAGAAAACTACCTTACAGAATAGAGTTTACATACATTTTATTTAATAAACCTGCTTTGCATCAGTTGATAAATTCTTAGTCTGAAAACACAACCGTTTTAATGCGGGGAAAGCTTATTGCTTATTGCCGCTTAATACTCTGACGAAGTGCATTCTGGAAAAAATATCAAACCACTCTGTTGTTCTAGTTTGATACTGAAACAAACCATTTGTCTTGATATACGAGCAAAGGTATCTCGAAAGCAGAACAGAAGTCGAGATTTTTTCGGAGATGCAAACAGAGGTATCGCGTTACAGTCGCATATATGCAAATGAAAGTCAGAGCTTTTGGTCCCCAACGAAAACGCATACAATACAGGAGAAACAAGGGAAAACAGGGATATACATGAGAATACAGGGGAATACAGGAGAATACAAAAGAATACAGGGGAATTCAGGAGAATACATGGGAAAACAGAGGAGTACAAGGGAATACATGGGAGTACAAGGGAATACATGGGAAAACAGAGGAGTACAAGGGAATACATGGGAAAACAAGGGAATACATGGGAAAACAGGGGAGTGCAAGGGAAACCGAGAGAATACAGGGGAACACATGGGAAAACAGGGGAGTACAAGGGAATACAAGAGAATACAGGGGAAAACAAGGGAATACATGGGAAAACAGGGGAGTACAAGGGAATACAAGGGAATACAGGGGAATACAAGGGAATACATGGGAAAACAGGGGAGTACAAGGGAATACAAGAGAATACAGGGGAATACAGGGAATACAAGAGAATACAGAGGAATACAAGGGAAAAACAAGGGAATACAGGGGAATACAAAGAGAATACAGGGGACTACTAGGGAAAACAGGGGAATTCAAGGGAATACACCGGGAAACAGTAGAGTACAAAGGAATGCAAGTGGATACAAGGGAATACAAGGAAATACAGGAGAATACAGGGGAAAACAAGGGAATACATGGAAAATAGGGGAGTATAAGGGAATACGAGAGAATACAAGGGAAATAAGACATGGGAATACAAGGGAATATCATGAAAAAACAGGGGAGTACAAGGGAATACAGGGGAATGCAAGGGAATACATGGGAAAACAGGGGAGTACAAGGGAATACAAGGGATACAAGAGAATACAAGGGAATACAAGGGAATACAAGGGAATACAGGGGAATACAGAGAGAATACAGGGGATAAAAGGGAATACATGGGGAAAACAGGGGAGGTACAAGGGAATACAAGGGAATACAGGGGAATTACCAGGGAATACATTGGAAAACAGGGGAGTACAAGGGAATACAAGAGAATAACAAGAGGAATACAAGGTAATACAGGGG
>JAHPZR010050090.1:5000-12418 GCA_019787425.1 Platygyra sinensis | reverse complement strand
CAGTCTCAAGCAGAAACCCGCAGATGCAGTACTATTACCACAACTTCGTTTGATTGGGTTTCCTGTGCACTTAGTTTCATTGCGTGACAAACATTGGCGACCTATCTTGACACGACTCCGCTACATACGCGTCTTCGGGCTTCAAAATTTGTTTACCTGCAACTATAAATAATTGTATCGTCGTTCTCTATCATGCAACCGATTCAAGATAACTCAATTACTATAGCCGAATGAATTTAAAATATGGTTAAGTCTGACAAAAACTACGATGTTTCGTGTAAGAGCCGTACGGTATGCTTGCATGTTTATTGCGTCATTTGGTAAAACATTGTCGAAGCGATGATAACAGTTTGGGTGAGAAAATATGGATAAAACCCCATCTAAAGCCACAAGATTTACAAGGTGAGCTTATAATATTGGATTTTTTTTATTTAATAGGGTGCTAAGAACTAAGAATTGCTCGGAATTTTGGGTTCGACAGCGAGACTCTAATTAGATTATTTATAGTTTTTAACACCTTGAGGTGGCGATTTTCCCGAAATAGAGCGGGCATTTTCCACGCAGTAATTAAAAGCCCCAAACTAATCTTTATATCTTTGAAAAGAAGAACATTTCCACTAATCACAACTTAAATCTCAAGTGATTCGGAGTTATACCGCATAGGGAAAACTTGTCTTGAAAAAATGCTCCAAAATTAGATTTTAAAACCATGAAATATTGGTGGTTTTTAAACATGCGCTGTGAATTCAAATTTAGATGAAAATTCCTCGTTTTCGGCTTAAATGATTTTCCAATACCTCCCATACAAATACACAAAAAAGGAAAAGCGGACTTGCTTTTGCAATTTTCAGTAGCGAAGTTCTTGTGTTGATACTCGGCCATTTAATTTCCACCATTTTGTAGCGGTTGGCATCATGTACAATTTTTCCAATTTTTTTGGAAAACAAAAGTAGATCTGAACAAAACAAATATACCACGTTTATTAACTCATCATATGGTGTCTCTGAGTAAAAGATGAGGGAAATCAATTTTTCAAACATGTGCCACACTTTTGTGATCTCACGTGGTCTTCCGGGACATTCTCTCTTAAGACCGAAAATCTATGCTAATTAAGACCGGGTATCCAAACCTCCTTCACCCCTGCGATTTTCTTTGTTTTAACTTGATGAATTATTAATGAGTTTGAGAAAACCTAATCGAAAGTTGTCCTGTGTAGACTAATGTAGAAACTGGTCAACAGGTCAACAATCTCCGACTGTTGACCTAATTGATAAATTTCTCATGTTTGATCAGTATTTAAATTGCGTTCATTAGTACTTTTCCGGGCCCATTCTGCCAATTCATTTTCTCTATCTGGCAATGTCAAGTGGGTGCTGTGTCTGAAATGTTAAAAATGGGAAGGAGCTGGATTTCCACCCTGTATATTTTACGCTTTCGCTTTTGATTTTCGAACAATACAGTACCACTCAAAACGTTAAGTCCAAGCTGATTTTGTTATCAATTAACTATCATAGGAATGGGATCAAATTATTATGGACAAGCTCTGAATATGGGTCAAGGATTCCAACAGCAAGGTCAACAATTAATGAATCAAGGACAACAAATGTCAGGGCAAATGGCAGGTCAGGTGCCGAGCCCTCAACAGCAGTGGCAGCATCTGATGAAACAGGGACAGAAACTTCAGAGTCAGGGAGAGGCCCTCAAGAAACAAGGCGAACAGGCGGCTGGTGGTGGCTCCAAATAGAAATTATATGGCAATCAAACTGCTTTTAATTTTCAAATAGGCAGTCTAAACGGAAGTGAATTCCATGTGCCATGAATGAGCTATTACGTTTGCTTTTAAGTTCTGCAGTTGCAGTGTAAGAGACATTTTGGAATGTTTCCTGGTCAAAGACCAAAATACAATAGAGAAGCTGCTGGTGCCATGCAGGTGTGCCCTACAAATCGAGGGTGCTGCTCTTTCTACACGGCAGTTAAGAAGCCCGGTGAAGTGACTTCGAAATATTAAAATTCTTTACTGCGTGTTTTATTTCCAGAGCACTTTTGGACCGCCCATGTTCAAGTTATCGCTTCCGCTAGATATGAAAAAGTACCGTAGAATTCCAAAAATAACGAAATTAGCGGGTAAAAGGGGCCGCTATTTTCGCTTAGCAGTTACTTTCAAATGGTTGAAAGCGGTTGTACGCTTTAGACGCGGAGGCGCAAGACAAAGTTTCATTTATGTATGTTATTAACTGTCCCCACATAAACAAAGCAGACTGTATAACGAAAAAGGCCCTTAATATTAATTTTGTAGGGAGAAAGTATAATGGTCGCCTTACATCACAATGCTACTAACACTGCATTATTTGACCCTGCTATTAGGCAAGTATAGCTTATAAATTAAATTATGGTTTAAAAATAGATACAGATGAGTTCGATATAAAACCACAAATACATAACTCTTTAAGTTATTCAGTCCTTCACTCAGGCTGATCCATCTCGCCTGAGATCGGACTGCTTATCTTTAGTGACTTCTTCAAAGGGCCGCTACTTTCAGATCAGAGTTTCTCTTTTTAATTCAAAGAGACGTCTTCAAAGGGCCGTTACTTTCGGGTGGGTGGGAGAGCGTTACCTTCGGGCGGAAGGTTAAGGGTTATTTTCAGACGGGAGGGGAGAGCGTTACTTTCGGGTGGGAGGGGTAAGAGTTACGTTTGGGCGGGAGGGGGAGCGGTGTGACTTTCGGGCGGTAGGGGGGAGCGTTACTTTCGAAATTCCAAGATAACCGGACATAATATTTTACACAGCTGAAGATAGCTAGGAAATTTTCAAGTTGTTAGTTACTATTTTCAAGGCCAAGTCACAACAATAATAGCTTGCCTTAAGATAAAGATTCGCATTGGTTTAAACAGGGCCAACATTTATTTAAAGCTACACGAAAGCATTTTTACTAAAACTATACATCGAAATATTAAACTTGGACAACGTTGATGTACGCCTTGGATCGTCTCTTATGCTATCTATCTATCTTATGCTTATACTATCTGATCTGAACTACACTTCAGAGATAATGAACAGTGGAGTTGAAATTAACAATTACAGGTCAGGCTTAAAGCGCGCACCCGAAAAAAAACTTTGTATTAGCCTGGCCAAGCCCTGAATAACTGAATAACTGAATAACTTTATTGGATAACACAATTACTGAAAATTCAGTACTTTAAACCGTGGTCCGTTTATAATAATATTGATAGAAAACGAAAAATAATGTTCACAAAGAATTCCTAAACTAAACTAAAATTATTAGAAAGTCAAATGTATAGTAAAGCTCTGATTTCTTTGCTTCCATTTTACCCTTATCCTGTTTAGGTCAGTTTGCCAGCAGCATTCCTCAGTCAGTCAACTTCACAGACTGTCTATTTGTATTGCAACAGCGCTGGTTGTGTTATCGAAGCCTTTCTGTGATAAGTTAGCGACAGCGACGCGCATTTCCCTTTCGTAAACGGTCGATGCCATTTTCGCGACACTTAGAAATTTTTTCTAACTGTATTAAAGAAAAAGAAAAATTTGCAACCACCTAGTATCGAACCCGGAACCTCTGTTTCCTAACATCCCTCTTATACCACTACACTACCAGGTTGATCCGCCAAATGTTCTCAAAATTTAATTATAAAACGTGATATTCTTAAACATTAATAATAGAGTTGCCCCAAACATCAAATAAGAGCTAACCGCAAGCAAACTAGTGTGAATATGAACAATTAAGCATTTGGTGAGTACATTTTACTCCATCAACAAATTATACCAGTTTCTACCTTGTCCAGGCCTAAACTAAAGGAGATATGGCATCGTTCATTCTGAAAGGCTTGGTTACCAATGATGGTATCGACCGTTTACAAAAATGACATCGACCGTTTACGAAAGGGAAATCAGCGTTAGCGACATAAGGGCGATGACTTACAACTGATCGAATGTGAGAATTACGCTGTACTCCAAAATGAAAATCACAGTTTACACAGGTCAATCCCGCCGTCATATTTGCATTTCCTCTCATTCAGTCTGATCAGTGCGCGATCTACTCTCATACTCTCCTAGCAATGAAAACACGGCACTTAAACTTGTTTGGAAAAACCTAGAAAAAAAATACGCTTGAAAATTATTCGCGTCAACTGCAGGGCTTCAGCACTCTTATGATACAACAATGATTCAGCTCTGATAAATAACGAAACATAATAGTAATTTATTTGCGTTCGCTGTATTTCACAAGTGACTTGACTTACACACAATTACGACTGACTGTAGAACAGATACGAATATACAACAGCCCACTAGCCATCTTCAGCATATGAACTGATTTTAAGGTTGACAAATCATATTGCGCATAGCCAGCTCAATGACCTCCAGACCTAAAGAAAGTCTGATTTAAGGCTGTTTCTTTTCCTACCGCGTTACCTCAATCGTATGAAAATTCGAAAACCGTCCCATGTTTGAATATTAATGTTTTTTACTATTGCACGCCAAACTTGTTCGCCAACAGTAGACAAGAAAACGAGAAACGACTCTAACAGAGAATTGGAAGGGGGAATTGTAAGCAAAGAGACAAAGCTCAATGTTTTTAAAATGTATTTGTTGTAACAGTTTATTTTATCGCCTAAAACATCGTACTATTTTCTTCCATTCCTGGCCAGTGTTGTTGGAAAAGAGGATATTGCTGTCTACCGGATAAATCACTACCCAGTGGATAGCACGGTTTGTTTTGTCAACACCTATCCACTGGATAGCGATTTATCCCATGGAGCGTTATCTATCCTCCAAACAACCGGTACCTGATGATCTTTATTCTACTATCCTCGCTTCATTTTACCATTCCGCACAAATTGTACTGATGGATTTCTTCGTATTGTTTCTCTTTTTTCACAGAAAATTAACGAGTGACTGGTGGACTGCCGGATTCTACAACGTTGCAGCTCGAGTTTTCCAAGCTACAGATATTTGTATTATGTTGTATATGTAGTCGTAGAATGTGAGACGATGAGATGGATAGTTCTTTCAAAATGAAAATTGAATGTTTCTAAAGAAAAAACCTCAAGGAGAAAATCCTATGATAATGATACTATTGTTTATGGAATGTTTCTGCAATGTGTTTAAAGATTTTCAATAACCCCATGTTAAACGCATGCAATATGATGTGAAATGAATAAAAGGAATTTTTTTGAACAAACGTAAAGTGCCGTGTTTTCATTGCTAGGAGAGTATGAGAGTAGATCGCGCACTGATCAGACTGAATGAGAGGAAATGCAAATATGACGGCGGGATTGACCTGTGTAAACTGTGATTTTCATTTTGGAGTACAGCGTAATTCTCACATTCGATCAGTTGTAAGTCATCGCCCTTATGTCGCTAACGCTGATTTCCCTTTCGTAAACGGTCGATGTCATTTTTGTAAACGGTCGATACCATCATTGGTAACCAAGCCTTTCAGAATGAACGATGCCATATCTCCTTTAGTTTAGGCCTGGACAAGGTAGAAACTGGTATAATTTGTTGATGGAGTAAAATGTACTCACCAAATGCTTAATTGTTCATATTCACACTAGTTTGCTTGCGGTTAGCTCTTATTTGATGTTTGGGGCAACTCTATTATTAATGTTTAAGAATATCACGTTTTATAATTAAATTTTGAGAACATTTGGCGGATCAACCTGGTAGTGTAGTGGTATAAGAGGGATGTTAGGAAACAGAGGTTCCGGGTTCGATACTAGGTGGTTGCAAATTTTTCTTTTTCTTTAATACAGTTAGAAAAAATTTCTAAGTGTCGCGAAAATGGCATCGACCGTTTACGAAAGGGAAATGCGCGTCGCTGTCGCTAACTTATCACAGAAAGGCTTCGATAACACAACCAGCGCTGTTGCAATACAAATAGACAGTCTGTGAAGTTGACTGACTGAGGAATGCTGCTGGCAAACTGACCTAAACAGGATAAGGGTAAAATGGAAGCAAAGAAATCAGAGCTTTACTATACATTTGACTTTCTAATAATTTTAGTTTAGTTTAGGAATTCTTTGTGAACATTATTTTTCGTTTTCTATCAATATTATTATAAACGGACCACGGTTTAAAGTACTGAATTTTCAGTAATTGTGTTATCCAATAAAGTTATTCAGTTATTCAGTTATTCAGGGCTTGGCCAGGCTAATACAAAGTTTTTTTTCGGGTGCGCGCTTTAAGCCTGACCTGTAATTGTTAATTTCAACTCCACTGTTCATTATCTCTGAAGTGTAGTTCAGATCAGATAGTATAAGCATAAGATAGATAGATAGCATAAGAGACGATCCAAGGCGTACATCAACGTTGTCCAAGTTTAATATTTCGATGTATAGTTTTAGTAAAAATGCTTTCGTGTAGCTTTAAATAAATGTTGGCCCTGTTTAAACCAATGCGAATCTTTATCTTAAGGCAAGCTATTATTGTTGTGACTTGGCCTTGAAAATAGTAACTAACAACTTGAAAATTTCCTAGCTATCTTCAGCTGTGTAAAATATTATGTCCGGTTATCTTGGAATTTCGAAAGTAACGCTCCCCCCTACCGCCCGAAAGTCACACCGCTCCCCCTCCCGCCCAAACGTAACTCTTACCCCTCCCACCCGAAAGTAACGCTCTCCCCTCCCGTCTGAAAATAACCCTTAACCTTCCGCCCGAAGGTAACGCTCTCCCACCCACCCGAAAGTAACGGCCCTTTGAAGACGTCTCTTTGAATTAAAAAGAGAAACTCTGATCTGAAAGTAGCGGCCCTTTGAAGAAGTCACTAAAGATAAGCAGTCCGATCTCAGGCGAGATGGATCAGCCTGAGTGAAGGACTGAATAACTTAAAGAGTTATGTATTTGTGGTTTTATATCGAACTCATCTGTATCTATTTTTAAACCATAATTTAATTTATAAGCTATACTTGCCTAATAGCAGGGTCAAATAATGCAGTGTTAGTAGCATTGTGATGTAAGGCGACCATTATACTTTCTCCCTACAAAATTAATATTAAGGGCCTTTTCGTTATACAGTCTGCTTTGTTTATGTGGGGACAGTTAATAACATACATAAATGAAACTTTGTCTTGCGCCTCCGCGTCTAAAGCGTACAACCGCTTTCAACCATTTGAAAGTAACTGCTAAGCGAAAATAGCGGCCCCTTTTACCCGCTAATTTCGTTATTTTTGGAATTCTACGGTACTTTTTCATATCTAGCGGAAGCGATAACTTGAACATGGGCGGTCCAAAAGTGCTCTGGAAATAAAACACGCAGTAAAGAATTTTAATATTTCGAAGTCACTTCACCGGGCTTCTTAACTGCCGTGTAGAAAGAGCAGCACCCTCGATTTGTAGGGCACACCTGCATGGCACCAGCAGCTTCTCTATTGTATTTTGGTCTTTGACCAGGAAACATTCCA